>ML096589.1:1916-42724 GCA_003697995.1 Taxidea taxus jeffersonii
TGTAGTTTTGATTTATATTTCCCTTACGCTCAGTGATGTGGAGCATTTTTTCATGTGTCTGTTAGTCATCTGTATATCTTCTTTGGAGAAATGTCAGTTCATGTCTTTTGCCCAGTTCTTGACTGGATTATTTGTTTTCTGGGTGTTGAGTTTCATAAGTTCTTTATACGTTTTGGATACTAGCCCTCTATCTAATAAGACATTTGCAAATATCTTCTCCCATTCCATACGTTGCTTTTTAGTTTTGTTGACTGTTTCCTTTGCTGTACAAAAACTTTTTATCTTGATGAGTCCCAATAGTTCGTTTTTGCTTTTGTTTCTCTTGCCTTTGGAGATGTGTCTAGCAAGAGGCTGCTGTGACTGAGGTCAGAGAGGTTGCTGCCTGTATTCTTCTCTGATTTTGATGGATTCCTATCTCACATTTAGGTCTTTCATCCATTTTTATTTATTTTTGTGTATGGTGTGAAAAAGTGGTCCAGTTTTATTCTTCTGCATGTGGCTGTCCAGTTTTCCCAACACCATTTATTGAAGATACTGTCTTTTTCCATTGGATATTCTTTTCTGCTTTGTTGGAGATAGAGTCAAGGGCCCATTTCTGAATTCTCTATTCTGTTCCATTGATCTAAGTGTCTGTTTTCATGCCCATACCTTACTGTCTTGATGATTATGGCTTTATAATAGACCTTGAACTCCAGAATTGTGATGCCTCCAGCTTTGGCTTTCTTTTTCAACATTCTTTTGACTATTAGGGGTCTTTTTTGGTTGCATACAAATTTTAGGATTGTTTTTTCCAGCTCTGTGAAAAAGGTTGATGGTATTTTGATAGTGATTGCACTGAATCTATAGATTGTTCTAGGTACTGTAGACATTTAAACAATATTTCTTCTTCTAATCCATGAGCATGGAACATTTTTCCATTTCTCTGTGTCTTCTTCAATTTCTTTCATGAGTGTTCTATAGTTTTCAGAGTACAGATCCTTTACCTCTTTGGTTAGGTTTATTCCTAGATATCTTATGGTTTTGGGTGCAATTGTAAATGGGACCAATTATTTGAGTTCTCTTTCTTCTGCCCCATTGTTAGTGCTTAGAAATGCAACTGACTTGTGTGCATTGATTTTATATCCTGTGACTTTGCTGAACTCCTGCGTCAGTTCTAGCAAATTTGCTAGAGTATTTTGGGTTTTCTACATAGAATATCATGCTGTGTGCAAAGAGAGAAAATTTGACTTCTTCTTTGCTGACTTAGATGACTTTTATTTGTTTTCGTTGTGTGATTACTGAGGCTAGGATTTCCAGTACTATGTTGAACAACTGTGGTGAGAGTGGACATCCCTGTCATGTTCCTGACCTCCGAAGGGAAAAGCTCACAGTTTTTCTCCATCGAGGATAATATTTTCTGTGTGTTTTTTGTTTGTGGCTTTTTATTTTATTTTTATTTATTTATTTGTTAGAGAGAGAGCGAGCACAGGCAGACAGAGTGGCAGGCAGAGGCAGAGGGAGAAGCAGGCTCCCTGCCAAGCAAGGAGCCCGATGTGGGACTCGATCCTAGGACTCCGGGATCATGACCTGAGCCGAAAGCAGCTGCTTAACCAACTGAGCCACCCAGGCGTCCCTGTTTGTGGCTTTTATAATATTGAGGTATGTTCCCTTTATCCCTACAATATGTGTAGGGATGTGGAGAGTTTTTGTCAAGAAAGGATGCTATATTTTGTCAAATGATCTTTCTGCATCTATTTTTTTAAAAGATTTTATTTATTTATTTGACAGACAGAGATTACAAGTAGACAGAGAAGCAGGCAGAGAGAGTAAGGGAAGCAGGCTCCCTGCTGAGCCGAAGGCAGAGACTTTAACCCACTGAGCCACCCAGGCACCCCCTTTCTGCATATATTAAAAGGATCATATGCTTCTTGTCCTTTCTTCTTTTTCATTATGTTATGTTAGTCACTATACAGTACTTCATTAGTTTTTTTTAAGATTTTATTTATTTATTTGACAGACAGAGATCACAAGTAGTCAGAGAAGCAGGCAGAGAGAGAGGAGGAAGCAGGCTCCCTGCTGAGCAGAGAGCTTGATGTGGGGCTCTATCCCAGGACCCTGGGATCAGGACCCGAGCTGAAGGCAGAGGCTTTAACCCACTGAGCCACCCAGGTGCCCCAGTACTTCATTAATTTTTGTTGTAGTGTTCCGAGATTCATTGTTTTCGTATAACACCCAGCGCTCAGAGATTGATTTGCTGATGTTTAACCACCCTCGAAGTCCAGGAATAAATCCCACTTGGTCATGGTGAATAATCCTTTTAAAGTTCTGTTGAATCCTATTAGCTAGTATCTTGTTGAGAATTTTTGTGTCCATGTTCATCAGGGATATTGGTCTATAATTCTCCTTTTTAGTGGGGTATTTGTCTGGTTTTGGGATCAAGGTAATGCTGGCCTCAAAGAGAGAATTTGGAAGTTTTCCTTCCATTTCTATTTTTTTGGAACAGTTTCAGAAGAATAGGTATTAATTCTTGTTTAAATGTTTGGTAGACTTCCCCTGGGAAACCATCCAGACCTAGACTCTTGTTTGTTAGGAGATTTTTGATTACTGATTCAGTTTCTTTGCTGGTTATGGGTCTGTTCAACTTCTCTATTTATTCCTGTTTCAATTTTGGTAATGTATATGTTTCTAGGAATGCATCAATTTCTTCTAGATTGCCTAATTCTTTGTATTTCTTCAGTGTTGGTTGTGATCTCTCCTCTTTCATTCATGATTTTATTTATTTTGGTCCCTTCTGTTTTCTTTTTGATAAGTCTGGCTAGGGGTTTATCAATCTTTTTTTTTTAATATTTTATTTATTTATTTGACAGAGAGAGACCACAAGTAGGCAGAGAGGCAGGCAGAGAGAGGAGGAAGCAGGCTCCCTGCCAAGCAGAGAGCCCGATGCGGGGTTCAATCCCAGGACCCTGGGATCATGACCTGAGCCGAAGGCCGAGGCTTTAACCCACTGAGCCACCCAGGTGCCCCGGGTTTATCAATCTTATTAATTCCTTCAAAGAACCAGCTCCTAGTCTCATTGATCTGTTCTTTTGGCTTTTTAAAAATTTCTATCATTGATTTCTGTCCTAGTCTTTATTATTTCTCTTCTCCTGCTGGATTTAGGCTTTATTTGGTTTATTTATTTTATTTGTTGTTCCTTTTCCAGCTCCTTTAGATGTAGGGTTAGGTTGTGTATTTGAGACTGTTTCTGTTTCTTGAGGAAGGCCTGTATTGCCATATACTTCCCTCTTAGGACCACCTTTGCTGCATCCCAAAGGTTCTGAACTTTCATGTTTTCATTTTCATTTGCTTCTATGTATTTTTTAATTTGTCTTTAATTTACTGATTGACCCATTCATTCTTTAGTAAGATGCTTTTTTAACTTCCACATATTTGTAATCCTTCTAAATTTTTTCTTGTAGTTGACTTCATGTTTTACAGCATTGTAGTCTGGGGTTGCCTGTGTGGCAACCACCATGTGTCTTCACCTCAGATCATGATCCTAGGATCCTAGGATCAAGCCCCACATTGAGCTCTCTGCTCAGCAGAGATCCTGATTCTCTCTCTCCCTCTGCTGCTCCCCCTGCTTGTGCTCTCTCTCTCTCTCTCAAATAAATAAAATCTTTAAAAGAAACAAAGCATTGTGGTCTGAAAATATGCATGGAACAATCTCAATCTTTCTGTATCAGTTAAGACCTGATTTGCAACCCAGTTTGTGATCTTTTCTGGAGAATGTTCCATGTGCACATGAGAAGAATGTGTATTCCGCTGCTTTAGGATGAAATGCCCTGAATATATCTGTGAAGTCCATCTGTTCAGTGTGTCATTCAAAGCCCTTACTTCCTTGTTGATCTTCTGCTTAGATGATTTGTGCATTTCTGTGAATGCTGTGTTAAATTTGCCTATTATTATTATATTATTATCAATGAATTTCTTTAACTTTTTAATCAATTGGCTTATATATTTGGCTGCTCCCAAGTTGGGGGTATAAATACTTACAATTCCCTTTTATTACAATATAGTGTCTTTCATGTCTTACTATAGTCTTTGCTTTAAAATCTAGTTTGTCTGACACAAGGATTGCTACTCCAGCTTTCTTTTGATGTCCGTTAGCATGATAAATGTTTCTCCACCCCCTCACGTTCAATCTGGAGGTGACTTTGGGTCTAAAATTACTCTCATGTAAAAAGCATGTCGATGGGTCTTGTTTTTTTTTTTTTTAATCCATTCTGATATCCTATGTCTTTGGATTAGAGCATTTAGTCTTTACATTCAGAATAATTGTTGGAAGATATGAAGTTAGTGCCATTACATTATCCGTAAAGTCACTGTTCCTGTAGATTGTCTCTGTTCATTTCTGAACTTTGTTACTTTTGCACTCTGCCTTAGTTCAAATGATCCCTTTTAATATTTCTTGCAGAGCTGGTTTAGTGTCTACAAACTCCTTTAGCTTTTGTTTGTCCTGGAAACTCTTTATCTCTCCTTCTGTTTTGAATGACAACCTTGCTGGATAAAGTATCCTTGGCTGCATATTTTTCTCATTTAACACATTGAATATATCATGCTAGCCCTTTCTGGCTTTCCAGGTCTCTTTGGACAGGTCTGCTGCCAGCCTTATCTTTCCACTCTTGTAGTTTAGGGATCTCTTGTCCTGAGCTGCTTTCAGGATTTTCTCTTCATCCCTGAAATTTGCATGCTTCACTATTCTGTGCCTTGTACACTTGAAATACTGTTTCCTTCTGTAATTAGGGAGTTCTGTAATTTTAATTATAGAAGAAATTGTCACCATTTTAATTTTAAACTTTCTGACAGACATGCAGTGAAATCTCATTATGGTTTTAATTTGTATCCCCCTAATGGTTACTGGAGTTGAGCATCTTTTCACATGCTTCTTTGCCACCTTTATATTCTCTTAAATGAAATGCCTCCTCATTTTTGTCCATTTTCTAGCTGAATTTATTTATTTGTTTTATATTTTTTTAATTTATTTGAAAGACAGCATGCACTTAGGTGGGGGTGGGGCAGAGGGAGAGGGAGAAGCCGACTCCCCACTGAGCAGGGAGCCTGAGATGTTAGATTCGATCCCAGGACCCCAAGATCATGACCTGAACCAAAGGCAGACACTCAACAAGGGAACCACCCAGGTACCCCTGAATTTTTTTTTACTATTAAGTTTTGAGAGCTCCTTATTATATTATATGTATTAATGTATCAATTCTAGCAGGTTTTTCATGGAATCTTTAGTGTTTTCTATATATAGTGTCATGGCATCTGTAAATAGTGAAAGGTTCACTTTTTCCTTGCTGATGTAGATGCCTTTTGTTTCTTTTGTTGTCTGATTGCTGAGCTAGGACTTCCAGTACTATATTAAATAAAAATGGTGAGAGTGGACCTCCTGTCTTTTTCCTGACTATAGAGGGAAAGGTCTCAGTTTTTCCCCACTGACTATGATGTTCACTGCGGAGTTTTCCTCTACGGCCTTTATTATGTTGAAGTACATTCCTTCTAAACCTACTTTGTTGAGGGTTTTTATCAAGAATGAATGTTGTACATTGTCAAATGCTTTTTCTACATCTATTAAAATGATCATACTGGGGACACCTGGGTGGCTCAGTTGGTTAAGCAGCTGCCTTCGGCTCAGGTCATGATCCCAGCGTCCTGGGATCGAGTCCCATTTTGGGCTCCTTGCTCAGCAGGGATCCTGCTTCTCCCTCTGCCTCTGTCTGCCTGTGCTCTCTCTCTCTCTCTCTCTCTAACAAATAAATAAATAAAATCTTTAAAAAAAATAAAACGATCATACTGTTCTTATCCATTCTTTTATTAACATGATGTATTGTGTTGATTGATTTGCAAAGATTAAACCACCCTTGCAACCCAGGAATAAATTACATTTTATTGTGCTGAATGATTGTTTAAATATATTGTTGGATTTAGGTTGTTAGCATTTTGTGAAGAATTTTTGCATCCATATTCATCAAGAATATTGTCCTGTAATTCTCTTTGGGTGGTATCTTTATCTGGCTTTGGTATCAGGGTAATGCTGGCCTTATAGAATGAATTTGGAAGTTTTCCTTCCTTTTTTACTTTTTGGAATAGTTTAAGAACAATAGGTATTAACTCTTCTTTATTTTTTAAAAGATTTTATTTATTTATTTATTTGACAGACGGAGATCACAAGTAGGCAGAGAAGCAGGCAGAGAGAGAGAGAGGAGGAAGCAGGTTCCCCACCGAGCAGAGAGCCTGATGTGGGACTCGATCCCAGGACCCTGGGATCATGACCTGAGCCGAAGGCAGAGGCTTTAACACACTGAGCCACCCAGGTGCCCCTAATTCTTCTTTAGATGTTTGGTAGAATTCTGCTGTGAAGCCATTTGGCCCTGGATTTTTTTTTGCTGGGAGTTTTTTTTTTATTATTACTGACTCAATTTCTTTGATGGTTAATAGTTTGTTCAAGTTTTCTATTTCTTCCTGTTTCTGTTTTGGTAGCTTACATGTTCCTGGGATTTATCCACTTCTAGTTTGCCCAATTTGTTGGTATATAGGTTTTCATAATACTCTCTTATAATTCTTTGTATTTCTGTGGTATTGGTTATTATTTCTCCTCTCTCATTTATGACTTTATTTATTTGGATACCTTCTCTTTTACTCTGATAAGTCTGTCTAGACTTTTATCAATATTCTAAAGTTTTTCAGTGAACCACCTCCTTATTTCATTGCTCTGTTCTATTGTTTTTTTAGTTTCTAGATCATTCATTTCTTTCATATTTATTATTTCCTCCCACATGCTGGCTTTAAGCTTTGCTTGTTGTTCTTTTTCTACCTCCTTTAGATGTAAGGTTTGGCTGTTTATTTCAGATTTTTCGTGCTTCTTGAGGTAGACCTATATTGCTATGTACTTACCTTTTAGGACCTCTTTGCTTCATTCCAAATGTTTTGGACCATTGTGCTTTCTTTGTCATTTGTTTCCATGAGCTTTTTGATTTTTTCTTTGATTCCATGCTTGACCCATTTCTTGTTTAGTAAAATGTTGTTTAACCTCCAAGTAATTGTGGTCCTTCCAGATTTTTTCTTGTAGTTGAGTTCTAGTTTCAGAGCACTGTGGTCAGGAAAGGTGCATGGTATGACTTAAATGTTTTTGTTTTTGTTGAGGCCTGTTTTGTGACCTAGTATGTGATGCAGAATGTCCCATGTTCATTTGAAAAACATGTGTGCTCTGCTGTTTTAGGATGAGATGTTCTGAACAGTTTCAAAAGCACTGTGGTCTGAGAATACTCAGGGCATAATCTCAGTCTTTTGGGATTAGTTGAGACCAGATTTGTGACCCAGTATGTGATCTATTCTCGAGAAAGTTTCATGTGCTCTCAAGAATAATGTTCTGTATATATCTGTTAATTCCATCTTGTCCAGCATGTTATTCAAAGTCATTGTTTCCTTGTTCATTTTCTGTTTAGATGATCTGCCCACTGATGTAAGTGGGGTATTAAAATCCCCTACAATTACTATATGATTATCAATTAGTTCTTTATTTATTTTTATTGTTTCATATATTTGGGTGAACCCATGTTGCATGCATAAACATTTAAAATTGTTATATCCTCTTGTAGATCTTCCCCCTTTCCTATGATATAGAGCCCTTCCTTTTCTCTTGTTATGTCTTTTAAAATTTATTTATTTATTTATTTGTTTTTAGAGAGAAAGTGAGAAAGCAGGAGAGCATGTGCGGGGGGAGGACTGAGGGGGAGGAAGAGGGAGCAATAGCATTTTCAAGAAGATTCCATGCTGAGCATGGACCCCAATGTGGGGCTCAATTCCACAACTCTGAGATTACAAACTAAGCTGAACCCCAGAGTTGGACACTCAACCAACTGAGCCACCAGGTGCCCCATTGTTAAGTCTTTCTGTAAAGTCTAGTCTATCTGATATAAGTATTGCTACTCTGGCTTTCTTTTGACCTCCATTTGTGTGATAAATGTTTCCCCTTCCTCTCACTTTCCATCTGTGGGTGGCTTTATGTCTCTATTGAGTCTCTTATAGATATCATATAGATGGGTCTTTTTTTTTTTTGGCCCATTCTGTTACTCTATGTCTTTTGATTGGAATGTTTAGTCCATTTACATTCAAAGTAATTACTGGTAGATATATATTTATTGACATTTTATTACTTTTTTGTCATTGTTTCTGGAGATTTCCTCTGTTTTTTCTTGTCCTTGTCACTTTTGGTCTCTACTTCCTACTCCCTCTAATATTTCTTGCAGGGCCTGTTTAGAGGTCATACACTCCTTTAGTTTTTGTTTGTCTGGGAAGCTCTTTGTTGCTCCTTGTATTCTGAATGATAGTCTTGCTGGACAGAGTATTCTTGGCTACAAATTTTTCCAATCAACGTTTTGAATATATCATGCCACTGCCTTGCAGTGCAACTGGCTTTCCAAGTTTCTGTTGTGAAATCTCCAGCTAGCCTTATGGGCTTTCTCTTGTATGTTAAGGACTCTTTTTGTCTTGCTGCTTTTAAATTTTTCCTTTAATTATATTAAAATACATATTAGTTATAACATGTCTTGGTGTTAGCTTGCTTTTATTGATTTTGATGAGAGTTCTCTTTGCTTCCTTGATCTGGATAGAGAGAGACAGTAAGAGAGAGAGAGAGCACAAGCAAGGTGAGGGGCAGAGGGAGAAGCAGACTCCCTGTTGAGCAGGGAGCCCAGTGTGGGGTTTGATCCTGGGACTCTGGGACTATGACCTGAGCCGAAGGCAGAGGCTCATCTGACTGAGCCACCCAGGCGCCCATCTGATGGCTGTTCTTTGATTTGGGATAAATTCCTCTCTCTTTACCTTTTGTCTTTCTCTGCCTTCCTCTGTGTGTCAGAAAAGCTAGTTATGTCTCCTGCTCCTGAAAGCTTTATGACAAAGAGATCATGTAATGCCCAGGGCCTGATGCTTCAAGGAATATCTCGGGTGTGTGTTGCATGTGCTCTACTGTTGTGTTTTGGCCACTATCTCCTTCAGGCCAGTCATCTGCATAGGCTCTTCTTGCCTGTTGCGGGTCATATTTTTCCCTGGCCTGAATGTGGCAAGTTTTAACTACCTGTATTCTGGTCTGCTTGTGAAATAAGATCTGTTATCACCTCCAGCAGAACTGAGGCCCTGCAAAACTCTCCTGTCAGGAAATGTATGGGCAAGGATTTGTGCTGGTCTTCTGTTGGAGGGGTCTGCCTTGCTGGGACTGACACAAGTGTGACTGAGAAAGGAAGTTCTTTAATAGTGCAGGGGGATGGGACTTATAAGCAAGTTAGGCAGCCAGTGTTGGTGCTTCACTTCTTCCCTTAGGTGGCACTTTGTTGATGCTGAGGGGAAGGAGAGGAAAATGGTGCCAGGCAGCTCCTTTTTTCCTGAATAGGTATCTCCTTGAACACTGCCTCCCAGTGATGTTCTCTGAGAAGAGCAAATAATCTCCCTATGGCATGCCCCTAGTGCTCTTCAGATTGCTGTTTCCTTGCTGTCTGCCCCTGAGGTATTTGCCTGTCTTCTCTCCAGGAGCAACTCAGTGTCCTCTAGGCTCTATTCCAGCCAAGCCCACTGACCCTTAAAATGTCACACTTTAAAGCCCTGCTGGTTGCAAGAACTCATGAAATTCAACTCCTCTCATTTTCCTAGCCAATGGCTTTGAGAAATGGTCTCTCTGTGTATTCCTGTGCGCTCCTGTCTCTCTCACCCTTCTCCACAATCAAGACACCCCCCACAGCATCTGTGAACCTTTTCTCCTCTAAATTTCATCTTTGCACTTCCTACTTTCTTCGATGTGCCATCTTCTCTCCCTTTAGTTACAGAATTTGTTCTGTCAGTCTTCAGGTTGATTTCTGGGGTACTTAGGATGATTTGATAGTTATCTAGTTGTGTTCACGGGATGAGGTTCCTACTCTGCTGCCATCTTCCCCTCCCTGAAAAAATTTATTGTGTTTGCTACTCTTAATGCAATTAAATACATTATCAATAAGGTTGATGTGCATTTTCCTAAGATCCAGAGCTAGTGTGAAATTCTAAATAAGTCAATGAACCAAATAAACCCATGGGTCACAGTTGTTTATGCAAGATGATGCCCAATCTTTATTTCCAGCCCAGATTTCTTCCCTGAGCTCCAGACCCAGGTATTCAATTACCTACTGGACATCTCCCTGTGAATGTCCCATACGCATCTTAACTTTAACAAATATCACTAAATTCACCATCTTCTTTTTTAAAAGATTTTATTTATTTATTTGAGAGAGAGGGAGCACTGTTGGTGGGGGGAGGGGTGGAAGGAGAGGGAGAAGCAGACTCCCTGCTGAGTGGGGACCTGATGTGGGGCTCAATCCCAGGACCCTGAGATCATGACTTGAGCTGAAGCCAGATGCTTAACCGACTGAGCCACCGAGGTGCCCTAAGTTCATTATCTTCTTACCCAAATTTGTTTCTTTTCCTATGTTTCCTACCTTAATTCATGGCATTACCATAATGCACAATGACCAAAGTTAGGAACAAAGCAACAATCTCTCCTGTTCCCTGCTAAATTTCTCCAATTAAGGCTTGACTCTACAACTAAAGGTTTATCAAAACAGTACTCTATTTTCCATCCCCATGGCCATCTCCTTAATTCTGGCCTCAACATCACTCTTCTTGATTATTGAGTTTGCTTCTCTAAGTCCAATTTTCATCCTTCAGTCTACTTGCCACAATGGCCCCTGGCAATTGTGTCTTGGTAAATGTTTAAGAATAGGCCCTCTAGGGGAAAAAAAGCTTCAATTTGTAGCATTTGTTGACATCCATTCTGAAAATATCCCCATTGTGACTGATTTCAAGTTACTAACATGTCAGTACTTATAAAATTCCTGAAATTTTAAGAATCATCTGTCTTGGGAGCTAGTAGGAGCCAGCTGCAGAAAATCACTGGTATAAATGAATCTTTGTAACATACAAATTTGACCAAGTTACTCCTTTGATTAAAACTTCAATGACTCTCCCATACTCACAGAATAAAGCCCAAGTTCTTCAGCTCAGCGTTCATATTCCTTTGCAATTTAGCCACTATAGACTTTACCAACTTCATTTCTCAAACCACCCAAAACTACAAGTCCCATCCATTTTGAATGGCTCAACATTCTTTGATTCACCAGACTGTTTCACACCTTTGTATCTTATTTCTTGCTTTTCTCTGCACCTGGTGAACACCTATTTATTTTTTCCAGACTCATTTGATGCCCTCAGGCAGAACTGGACATGCTCATATCACCATTCATTCAGACTTCTGTCACAGCACCTGTAACTTTTTGTTTTATCTGTTCCTTTATGTTTCTTTCTTTGAGACCAGCCTGTGAAGTTACTTGAAAATGGATAGAGTATCTATCATTCATCCTTATCTCTCTAACACCTAAGGCCTTAGCCTGGTCTATAGATACAATTTAATAAATAGCTATTAGAGGGAAAGTTGATTTAGACTAAGACTTGAAGGAGTTAAGAGTTAGCTGGACAGGCAAGTATTAGAAGAGAACTGCAGGTGAGAGAAAGTGTCCATATATACAATATGAACACTCTCCAACTCCTTAGAAGGCAAGGTGTGTGATATTCCTGAGGAGTTTTTTAAGTATTCCTCTAAGTAAATAAAGAGGCTATTAGTGAGCCTATCACACTGTGGACTTCAGTTATGATTAATGGCAACAATCACTATGATGTTTTTCACTCCCCACCCCTGGCTCATCTGCCTTGGGTACAAAAAATGTGCTGTACTCTGATTAGGGAAAATACAAATGCTCCTTCTTTTCCTACTTTTCTTATGGGCC
Organism: Taxidea taxus jeffersonii; assembly: GCA_003697995.1. Taxonomy (NCBI): domain Eukaryota; kingdom Metazoa; phylum Chordata; class Mammalia; order Carnivora; family Mustelidae; genus Taxidea; species Taxidea taxus. The sequence goes on from ML096589.1 coordinate 13,742, forward strand.
CAGCACGCTTCCTACTTTTCTTATTAATGATTCTTAAGACTTCTCTGTGGATGGGGAGGAGACAGATTTAGTATACATTTTAGAGATTGGGCTTGAGAGGGCTTGATGGATTTGATGTAGCATGTGAAGGAAGGGGAGATAAAAGGATAACTCTTAGGTTATCTAGGTTAACTGTAAAGATGAAATTTTCATTAACCAAGATGGGGAGGACTGCGGGAAGAGCAAGTTTGTGGTGGGGGGAAGATCAAGATTCCATTTTGGACATGCTAAATTAGAGAAGTATATGAGACAGCCAAGTGGAAAGTTCAAGTAGGCAGTTGAATACACAAGTATGGAGTTCAGGATAGGGCTGACCACTTGGGAATAATTACTATACAAATGGATGGTAGTTAAAGTGCAAGGATGGGATGAGATTCTCAGGAGAAATATCTGAGGACTGAGACCTGAACACTCTGAAGTTTGGGGGCTGGGAAAAAAACACTGGAGTCAGCATAAGACAATGTGAAGGAGCAACCAGTGAGATAAGAGGAACATTATAAGGCTTCAGTGTTACAAAGACTAAGAGAAGAAAGTATTGTAAAAATGAAAGTATTACCTCTGTTGAATGTCATAGTTGGTGTCATAGTTTGGGCTGCTAAAATAAAATACCATAGACTGCATGGTTTTAAAACAGTAGAAATTTATTTCTCACAGTTCTGGGGGTGGAAAGCCAAGATCAGGGTGCCAGTATGGTTGGGTTCTGGTGAGAACCTTCTTCCAGGTTGCACACAGCCATTTTCTCCACTTATCTTTACATGGTGGAAAGGGCAAGAGAGTTCCCTAGGACCTATTTTATAAGGGCACCGATTTCATTCATGAAGGTTTCACCCTCATGACCTAATCATCTCCCAAAGATCCCACCTCCTAATACCATCACACTGGGGATTAGGATTTCGACCTATGAATTTTGAGGAGATACATTCAGTCCATAAAAGTTGGAAGTTGTTGAGTAAAATGAAGATAAAGTAATACTGAATGCAGTTGGCAACCTAGAGATGACTTGTGGCCTTGCCGAGGACAATTTTACGGGGGGAGTAGGGATCAACACCTACTTACAATGAGTTGAGAAAAGAATGTGACAATAGCTCTCCACTCTCACCTAGCACCATCTGAGGTCAGTGAATATTAACCAAGATGTTTATTTCTTCTTGAGAGACAGTGTATAATACCATACAGATTAAGACAGACTTTAGAGTCAGACTGCCTGGTACTAGTTCTGATTTAGCCACTTGCTGGTAGTGTGACATTGAGCAAATGACTTCCCTTCTCTGTGCCTCAATTTTCTCATTTGTAAAGTGAAAATATGTTGTTGTGAGATATATAAAAATTAATCTGTGTGATATAGAATAGTGCCTAGCTCCTAATAAGTGCTAAAGAAATGGTAGATCTGATTAGTGTTTCATTTTTAGCCTTTAGAGAGATCTCTGGATTGGAATCCTGGAGGGCAGGCCTCCAGTCCTATTTCTGCCACAGATGAATGACCATGAGTAATTCACTTAAAAATAAAGAAGTTAAAACAAAATATTTCTAGAAATTCAAGAACCTAGAATAAGTTTTAACCCATATGGATGGCAACTTACTCAAATTTGAAATGGGTGAAATCATGGTATTTTATATTTTATACACACACATTCACACTCACAGAAGCCACTGGAATTTGAAGGGCCAGATACAAGAGCCCATTAGTTGCTGAATTTAATGTTATATCAAGTAGAGGCAGCAGGTTTCAATGAAAAAAGAACCAAGCTGGGATGCAAAGGGAAGAAAGAAACAATCAGAACCAACATGGCTCAGTTTTCTACATAGGTTAACCAGGCATTTCATAGCAACCCACCATGGTTAAGTATGATTCTCATTTCATAGGTGAGAAAACTGAGGCTCAGAGAGGGTAGGTAATTAGACCAGAGTGGCACAACTATTGAGTAAAAGAATCAGAATTTGAACTCTTCTATTTTGACTCAAAAGTGCCTGCTTTTTCTACCACTAAGGCAGCCACAATGCTTTGTGGTCTCGAGCATAGGCTTTGGAGGAAGAACACATAGATTTGATTCTAGCTCCTGCCAGTTATCAGCTGTGCAGCCCTGTGCAAGCCACTCCATTTCTCTGAGCCTCTCTGTTCATTAGTAAAACAATGATGATAATAAGACCATTTAATTTGCACAGGGCCCCTGTGAGGCTTAAACAGTACTATAAGTGAAGCACTGAGCACATAATAAGGAATCCATAAATGGTAGGTCACAATTATACAATACAATAGTATGCTACTCAAGGTTTAGTTTTAGGTTTAGCCATTAGTACACTCAGATAAGTTACTATACTTACACTATAGTATAATACCATTATACTATATACTATATACTATTATAATGCTATAATAGTATATACTATAATATAATATATATTGTTAATTAATATAATTAATATATAATTATTAATTTGGATTAATTCATAATATATACTATTATAATAGTATAATACTATTATACTATAGTATAATACCATATAATAATTTACTATAGTAAAATACCATGATTACCACTGGCCAAACTAATCCAAAAGAAAAGAGAGAGGACCCAGATTAATAAAATAATGAATGAAAGGGGAGAGATCACGACCAACACCAAGGAAATAGAAACAATCATCAGAAATTATTATCAACAGTTATATGCCAATAAGTTAAGCAACCTAGAAGAAATGGATGCATTCCTGGAATTATGGAATTAATATATAATTATATATATAATATACACTATTATATATATACTACTAGTGTATATATTATATATACTAATATACTATACTATAATATATACTATTATAATAGTATAATACTATTATACTAGAGTATAATACCATATAATAATTTACTATAGTAAAATACCATGATTTCACCCATTTCAAATTTGAATAAGTTGCCATCCATATAGGTTAAAACTTATTCTAGGTTCTTGAATAGTATAGTTATAGTATAGTATAGTTACTGTACTATACTTATCTCTCAGTTATAGATAAGTTACTATACTTCCCTGGGCTCCAGTTTCTACTTCATCTCTAAGGTCCCTTTTATGTTTGTTAACAACAACAAACAACTTGTATTGAGCTATTAGCTTTAAAGGATTTTAATAGGATTTAAAGTCAATCCCCATTTTTTTAAGTAAGCTTTAGGCCCAATGTGGGCTTGAACTCACTCTGAGATCAAGAGTCGCACGCTCTACCAACTGAACAAGACAGGCACCCCTCAATCTTTTTAAGTAACTTGTGTGAACACTGGGTACTTCCACTGAGCTGACTGGGGTCACAAAGATTTTCCTTATATTTGGCCTATATCTGCCTAAAGTTATTTTTATTTTTATTTTTTGAAGTGTGACTAAAGGTTTTAATGGCATGTGTTTTTTCTTAATTTTATTTTTTCAGTGTTCCAAGATTCATTGGTTATGCACCACACCCAGTGCTCCATGCAATACATGCCCTCCTTAATACCCACCACCAGGCTCACCCATCCCCTCACCCCCTCCCTTCCAAAACCCTCAGTTTGTTTCTCAGAGTCCACAGTCTCTCATGTTTCATCTCCCCCTCTGATATCTTCCAATTCACTTTTCCTTTCCTTCTCCTAATGTCCTCCATGTTATTCCTTATGCTCTACAAATAAGTGAAACCATATGATAATTGACTTTCTCTGCTTGACTTATTTCACTCAGTATCATCTCCTCCAGTCCCATCCATGTTGATACAAAAGTTGGGTATTCATCCTTTCTGATGAAAGCATAATATTCCATTGTATATATGGACCATATCTTCTTTTTTTTAAGATTTTATTTATTTATTTGACAGAGATAAAAATCACAAGTAGGCAGAGAAGCAGGCAAGAAAGGGAGAAGCAGGCTCCCTGCTGAGCAGAAAACCCAATGCAGGCCTGGATCCCAGGACCCTGAGATCATGACCTGAGCTGAAGGCAGAGGCTTAATCCACTGAGTCACTCAGGCACCCTGGACCATATCTTCTTTACCCATTTGTCTGTTGAAGGGCATCTTGGCTCCCTCCACAGTTTGGCGATTGTGGCCATTGCTGCTATGAACATTGAGTTACATATGGCTCTTCTTTTCACTACATATGCATCCAAACCTCACTCAAAAAAATGGAAAAATCCCAAATACACTAACTCTCTTTACACCTTAAAGAACTGGAAAATCAACAACAAATTAAGCCAACCCCATGCACAAGAAGGGAAATAATCAAGATTAGAGCAGAGATCAATGAGTTAGAAACTAGAGATACAATAGAACACATCAACGAAACTAGTAGCTGGTTCTTTGAAAGAATCAATAAGATCGATAAACCACTGGCCAAACTAATCCAAAAGAAAAGAGAGAGGACCCAGATTAATAAAATAATGAATGAAAGGGGAGAGATCACGACCAACACCAAGGAAATAGAAACAATTATCAGAAATTATTATCAACAGTTATATGCCAATAAGTTAAGCAACCTAGAAGAAATGGATGCATTCCTGGAAACCTTTTAACTTCCAAGACTGAAACAGGAAGAAATTGACAATCTGAATAAAACTATTCTTTTTTAAAAAAATTATTATTATAACCCCTTCTGTGATGTTCTGTCCCTATTCAGCCCTCCATTAGTTAAAAGTACCACATAAACAGCTATTAAGGAACCATACATCTAGGTGATTCAATCATTTTGTTGCTTTCATTTCTCCTTTCTAAACACATTCCAGTTGACTATACTCAGTACGTTCTGGTTATTATTTCTTCCAGAGATCCTCTTTAAGGTACACACAAAGGTGTATGGAGTTTATATCAGTAGAGGTCCTCGAAGAATCAAGTAAAACACTTCCTCCTCTGAGAAACACTACATGAATCTGTATAAAGAGAATGAGAAAAGATAAATACATATCACACTGAATATATCTGTAACATAACATATTCTCAAGAATTAGTAAAACAACTCATAACAACATTTACTAAACGCTCTCAAAAGTGGGAGTTAAAGACCAGAGATTTGGCAACAAATGATGGAAAAACAATTGGTGATACATAAGAAAAAACTGAAATTGGAGGCTAATACTATGCCATATACAAAATCCAACTCCAACCTTATTAGACACTTAATAAAGGCAATATTTTAAAAAAGAAAAAGAAAAGAATAGCCCTTGATATTCAGAAGCTGGTCTAGCACTCACAGCTAGGCCATGTTATTCTCATATTTTTTTAAAGATTTTATTTATTTATTTGTCAGAGACAGAGAGAGCTCAAACAGAGGAAACAGCAGGCAGAGGGAGAGGCAGGCAGGCTCCCTGCTGAGCAAGGAGCCTGATGTGGGACTCGATCCCTGGACCCTGGGACCATGACCTGAGCCGAAGGCAGACTTTTAACCGACTGAGCCACCCAGGTGTCCCGTATTCTCATATTTAGACATAAACAGAGAACACCCACCTCAGACAAGGTTTCATTGAGATCAAAATAAATTGAGACAAAACAAGGTCATTTCATAATTTTGTCTAAACACTGTGCCACTCACAAATTACCAAATGTCCCCTCTCTTTGCCAAAATGAGTGACTTCTACTTTGCCAATTATAACCTTAGTCTTATGCTATTTTTCCCTCCCTATAGATAAGATTTATTGAGATACCTGATCATAGAATTGCCCCCCCCCCACCGTATGCTGGCACCCAATTTAGAACAGACTCCCACTTTCTTAGGCTTTCCTCCAAATCACTCAACCAAAAGTTCAATTCCAGTAAGAGGGTTTTTTCGTAATCCAATTTTATTGAGACACCCCTGGATTCCTTATGGTGTGTGTTTTTTCTTGTTGCAATGAATAATAAATTCAATTTGTTCAATTTTAGGTGTCTTTGACTGGAAGGCATTGACAACTTAAAAACCTTTTTTTTTTAAGCAAAAATTTTTGAGCAAAAAATACTGGAGAATGTACTTTTACTTTGGGGTAGTGAAGTATTTTTAAAATAATACACAAAAGCATTAACAATATAGAATAAAATTGATAAATTTGAGTGTGTGTTAGGCAGCCTCTTACATAGTCCCAATGATCCCCTCCTCCTGGTTTTCACTCTTGTGTAATCCTTATTGTTGGGAGTGGGCTGGATGTAGTAAATTGCTTTTGATGAATACAATAGGGAAGAAATGATAGGATTCCACTTCTGAGATTAGGTCATAAAGACTGTGGTTTGATCTTGAGTACTCTTTCTCATTCATTCTCCCTCTTAGATTGCTCACCCTGAGACAAGCCATTTGCCATGTCATGAGAAAGCTCTATATAGAAGCATCCATGACAAGACACCAAGATTCATTAACCACCACATAAGTGAGTTTGGAAGTGGTCCTCCCTCAGTCAAGCATTCAGATGAGACCACAATCTCAACCAACAGCTTAGCTGCAACCTCATGATACACCTTGAGCTAGAGGCTAAACCGTGTTCAAGTTCCTGACCCACAGAAAATGTGGAATAAGAGTTCGTTGTTTTGAGCTGCTAAATTTCAAGGTAATTTATTACATATTGATAAGTAGCTAATATAGACCACATTAAAATTAAGAATTTTGGTTCATTGAAAGATGTGCTATTAAAGTGAGAAACTACAAAGCTATAAATTGTGAAGAGAATATTTGAAATACACATGTTTTTTTAAAAATTTTTATTTTTTCAATGTTCCAAGATTCTTTGGTTATGCACCACACCTGTGCTCCATGCAATCAATACATACCCTCCTTAATACCCACCACCAGGCTCACCCATCCCCTCACCCCCTCCCTTCCAAAACCCAGTTTGTTTCTCAGAGTCCACAGTCTCTCATGTTTCATCTCCCCCTCTGATATCTCCCAATTTACTTTTCCTTTCCTTCCCCTAATGTCCTCCATGTTATTCCTTATGCTCCACAAGTAAGTGAAACCATATGATAATTGACTTTCTCTGCTTGACTTATTTCACTCAGCATCATCTCCTCCAGTCCCATCCATGTTGATACAAAAGTTGGGTATTCATCCTTTCTGATGGAGGCATAATATTCCATTGTATATATGGACCGTATCTTCTTTAACCATTTGTCTGTTGAAGTGCATCTTGGTTCCCTCCACAGTTTGACGATTATGTCCATTGCTGCTATGAACATTGGGGTACACATGGTCCTTCTTTTCACTACATCTGTATCTTTGGGGTAAATACCTAGTAGTGCAATTGCAGGGTGATAGGGTAGCTCTATTTTTAATTTCTTAAGGAATCTCCACACTGTTTTCCAAAGTGGCTGCACCAACTTGCCTTCCCACCAACAGTTGAAATACACATACTTATCAAAGTATAACCAGAATATAAATCAAGAACTTCCACAGATGAAAATAGGAAAAAAATAACTCAATAGACAAATGGGCAAAAGACAAAGATAGGCATTTCATAGAGTGAGAAAGAGGAATGTCAAATAAGCATATGAAAGGACAGTCAACCTCATTAGTAATCAGACCAAGGCAAAATAAGATCTCAATGAGGCATCATTTTATTCATTAAACTGCCAAAAGTTAAGAAATCTGCCAATATAAGTAACAGAAAGGGGAATGTTATATACTACTGGTGGGAATGTAAATGGAAACAATCACTTCAGAAACATTTTGCTATTACCTAACTAATAAAGCTGAGCATACCCATATTGTACATTCTGGACATTTCAATCTTAGGTATATGCCCTGGGAAAAGTCCTTCATGAGTGCCCCATGAAACATGTTCACAGCAACACTATTGGTCATAGTCAAAACATGGAAACAATTTAAATGTCTGTTGAGAGAAAAATAAATTGTGATAAGTGCATACAGTGGAATATTATATTTTTTGGAAATGAATTACAAAATGAATGAATCTTTTAGAAACATTATATATTTTATTAACATATATTGTATTATTTGTTTCAGGGGTACAGGTCTGTGATTCATCAGTCTCACCCAATTCACAGCACTCACCATAGCATGTACCTTCCCCTCCCCAATGTCCATCACCTAGTCACCCCATCTCTCCCACCCCCTCTACTCCAGCAACCCAGAAACATAATATTGAGTGAAAAAAACAAGATGCAGAAGACTATGGAGAGCATATTATATTTATAGAGTTAGAAATAAGGAAAAATTAAGCAATTTATTGATTATGAATATATATATAGGAAATATAACTTTTTTAAACAAATGACAAATATAAAACTCAAAATAGTGGTTAGTTATGTGGAGAGGTAGGTGTGGGTAGAGAGAATCATATAGATAAATATAAGTTTTTGGTAATTTCCAGTTTTTTAGGCTGGGTGGTTGATTCACAGGTGTTTTATTAGGATTTATAGGTTACACATAGTTACAAATATTATTCCAAATGTATCAAATATTACTTCATTTAAAACATTTTAAAAAATAGGTTAGGAGCACTTTTATTTTTTATTATGGAAAATAAAGAGCATTTTTTTACATCTAGAGAAAGCAACCAAGTTCATTTTTTAAATGGGAAGGAAAAATACAGAAGGGAGAAAAGTTTGGTGAGCTCCTAAGAAGATCAAGAAAGGGAATACAATTCAGGGAAAAAGAAAAAAATCTTCCATTTTAAACTATGTTATTATTTTAATCCTAGATCATTCAGGAAGCTATGCTGGCTAAAACAGGAATTTATTAAGAAGATTATACATTCACCTGAAGTTCACATCAAGTAATTTCCACCCATGTTCCACATCTACATCTTTAAATAGTTTTTAAGGCTTTCCTCAAATTTTTTTTCAAAGTTTTTAATGCTCTTCTCAAATCAATCTCAAACATCAGAAACTGCCACATAAGGAAGTAGATAGAGCTACTTCTGTCAGTGCTAGAGGGGAACCAGTCTCAGTTACATTCTTGGGGTTATCCTAACTGGTTTTGGGGTCTTATGCAATGCCAAATCTTGAATAGGTATTGAGGAGGATCATTTATCTTTACAAATTATTACTGAGGGACATCGTCCACTTGGCATCTTCGGATTGGCAGTCCCTCTGTGGGTTTTGTGCTTGCCTTAGGACACAGAAGTCATCATAATATTTGTAACGCCAGGCCTTACATTCCTGTCCCTCAATTTTATTAAAGCAGACATTCCTTTCTGGGGCCCCACTGGGAGGCCATGGAAAGAAAGGCCGAGGTGCCAGCTGACTTCTCCTACCTTCCTGACCCCACCCCCGCCCATGGGACATTGCTTTTGAATCTGATGGACGTCCCATTCTCCCTCAAACCCATTTTTCCTATGTGCTGGGGCTTTTAGGAAAGAAAGTTCAAATATCTTGCAAGCTGACCTGCTTTTCCTCAACCACATACTTCCTAGAAGGCGAAGTACAGAATCTGCATCTCCCACAAAAGGAGAAAAGGAAAGGGTAAAATACAGGAAGAAAAACCCCCAATATTTCAAAATATTATCTGGAGATAAGCAAAAGTTTTTCAGATAGTATTCAAAAAATTCTGGGGCACCTGGGTGGCTCAGTGGGTTAAAGCCTCTGTCTTCGGCTCAGGTCATGATCCCAGCGTCCTGGGATCGAGCCCCGCATCGGGCTCTCTGCTCTTCGGGGAGCCTGCTTCCTCCTCTCTCTCTGCCTGCCTCTCTGCCTACTTGTGATCTGTCTGTCATATAAATAAATAAAATCTTTTAAAAAATGCTAACTGGGGCACATAAGTGGCTCAGTCAGTTAAGTGTCTGTCTCTTGGTTTCAGCTCAGGTCATGATCTCAGGGTCCTGGGATGGAGCCCCATGTCAGGCTCCCCACTCAATGGGGAGTCTGCCTGTCTCTTTTTCTCTCTGCCTCCCCCTCACTAAGATAAATAAACCTTTAAAAAAATCCTGCTAACCATAGAGGGGAAAAATTGGACTCCTTAAAATAAAGAACTGTTGTTTACCAAAATACACTGTTAAGAGAGGGAAAAGGCAAGACAAAAAAAGGAAGAAGATATTTGAAATACATATATCAAAGGATTCATGTTCAGAATATATAACAAAGTCCTATAAATCAATTAAAAATGCAGACAATCCAACTGAAAAATTACTTAAAATCAGTATTTCACAAGAGAAGATATCCTAATGGCCAATAAACATGAAAAATTATTCAGTTTCATAAGTCATCATGGAAATGTAAATTTAAAAAGTAATGCAATTCTATTCTACATCGACCAGTATGGTTAAAGTGGGAAAGACTGACAGTATCAAATATTGGCAAAGATGTGGAACATCTTGATAGGAAATATAAAATGGTAAAACCACTTTGGAAAACTGACATTAACCACTAAAGCTAAACAACTGTAGCAATTCCACTTAGATATATACTGAAAAGAAATAAATGTATATGTTTATCAACAGGCATATCTAAGAATGTTTATGGAGGTACTACTTATGATAGCCCCAATGGAAACTACTACCCAGATGCTCATCAACAGTAATTGGATAAAGAGTAGTATATTCATACAATGGAATAACATACAGCAATGAAAACGAAAAAACTATTTCTACATAAAATATGGAGCAATCTCACCAACCCAACATTAAGTGTAAAAGAAAACAGACATAAGAGTATGTGTTGTATAATTCAATTTATATAAAGTTTTAAAAGAAGCAAAATTAATTTTCAGTGTTAGAAATCAGAATAGTAGTTGTCTTTGAGATGAATAGTGACTGGAGTGCACATGAGGAGAGCTTCTAGGGAACTGTCCATATATTATTTTGGGATCTGGATACTGGTTCCACAGCTGTGTTCTCTTTATGAAAATTCATTAAACTCTACACTTAAGATTTGTTCATTTTTCTATATATATGTAATATTTCAAAATACTAAAATACTAAATTTACCTACTTCTAAAATACTAAATTTACGTATAAAATTTTCATCTAAAATTTATGCAGCCACATTGCATCTGCAAGTCTGAGGGCCGGACTCTGAAATGTGATTCACCAAAATAACCAATGCCTCTTTAAAATTTTTTAAGTACTGCCCTTCACCTTTTCCTTGTTATACCCCTATGCAGCCTTTCCCAGAACACAGCAAAATTTCTTCTCTAAGTCCTTTAGTGAAACTGAATAAAGTAATCTAGGCACACATGTAGGTTTTCATTAAATATGGTAGGCTGTCACAAATTGGAAAACTTGGTATTCTTTACCTACCTCAGCTGGTAGTGAGGGACAGAAATTCATTTGAACCTACTTGCCCAACTTCACGTGATACCCAAACTCACCCATCTTCTGACAAATTGCAATTATCTTTCTTCTTTTCCTATTTTTCCTTTTCCAGAGTCTCAATTCACACATTCAACTAACAGAAGATGCCAAACTTTATTGCTTTTACAAAATAAGTTTTCTTTTTATAGAAAAATTAAGCAATAGAAAAAAGCACAAAGAAACAGGCAATAGATAACCCCAAAATTCCACCACCTGAGTATGACCAGAGTTAGCAATTGGTGAGGTCTCTCAGTAGAATGTATTCAAATAGCAGGAAGGACATATAGAAGAAAGATGGATCATGGATGCATAGAGATGGATATGAATATTTAAGCCACAAATTGGAAGAAGACAAGTTGCCATAAATACAGCAGCAAAGGATTAATATCCAGTATATGTAGAGAACTATAAAGGAAAAAGATGCACAACCCAATTAAAAAGTGGAAAAATGGGGACGCCTGGGTGGCTCAGTTGGTTAAGCGGCTGCCTTCGGCTCAGGTCATGATCCCAGCGTCCTGGGATCGAGTCCCACATCAGGCTCCTTGTTTGGCAGGGAGCCTGCTTCTCCCTCTGCCTCTGCCTGCCACTCTGTCTGCCTGTGCTCGCTCTCTCTCTCTCTCTCTAACAAATAAATAAATAAAATCTTTAAAAAAAAAAAAAAAGTGGAAAAATGATATGAAGACAATTTACATGGTATGAACCACAAAAGAACTGATAAACATATGAAAAGATGGTAAATCTTACATGTAATCAACAAATTAAAAGTAGAGGAGGTGCCTGGGTGGCTCAGTTGGTTAAGCATCTTCCTTCAGCTTGGATCATTATCCCAGAGTCCTGGGATTGAGGCCCATGTTAGGCTCCCTGCTCAGCAGGGAGCCTGCCTTTCCCTCTCCTTCTGCCCCCTACTCATGCTCTCTCTCTTGCTTGCTCTCTCTATATATCAAATAAATAAATAAAATAAAAGTAGAGTGACATAAATTGAAAGTAATGGGAAACATTCCCACATGTATGCAATCTTATTGCTACTATTTCTCAATAATCATATTGGCAAAAATTAAGTAAGTTTTTAAAAAGTTAATTAGGTCTGGTAATATCAAATATTGGTAAAAGTGTGAAGAAAAAGAAAAGGAAGAAGGAAAGAAAAAGGTTGCAGTATAAATCAGTACAACTACATTGGACATTATTTCTGAAATGTCTAGGAAAATTAAATATTGATGTCCAGGAGAAATCAAGACGCATGTTCACAAAAAAATTCTGCAATAATGTTCATAGCCACTGTATTAGTTATCCATTGCTACAGAACAAATTACCTCAAAATTTAGTGGCTTAAAACAACAAATATTATCTAACAGTCTGTAATTTCAGGCAGGGTTTAGTTGAATGCCTCTGCCTCAAGGTCTCTCACAGGGCTGTAATTAATGCATCATCTGGGGCTGTGCTCTCATCTGAAAGATGAGATAAGATCCAATTAAATGGAGGAGATTACAAAAGGTCATGTATACCAGGAGACAGAGATCGTTTGGTCCCATTTTGTTTTTTTATTATTAAACTTTTTAAAAATTTTAATCCCAGTATAGTTAACATACAGTGTTATATTAGTTTCAGGTGTACAATATAGTAACTCAATAATTCTATATATTACTCAGTGCTCATCATGATAAGTGTCCTTTTAATCTCTTTCATCGGGGCACCTGGGTGGCTCAGTGGGTTAAAGCCTCTGCCTTCGGCTCAGGTCATGATCCCAGAGTCCTGGGATCGAGCCCCGCATCAAGCCCGGCATTGGGCTCTCTGCTCAGCGGGGAGCCTGCTTCCTCCTCTCTCTCTGCTTGCCTCTCTGCCTACTTGTGATCTCTGTCTGTCAAATAAATAAATAAAATCTTTAAAAAAATTAATCTCTTTCACCTATTTCACCCATCCCTCCACCCATCTCCCCCCTGGTAACCAACAGCTTGTTTTCTGTAGGTAAGAGTTTGGTTTTTGGTCTCTTTTTCCCCTTTGTTTGGTTTCTTAAATTCCACATGTAAGTGAAATTATATGGTTTTGTCTTTCTCTGACTGGCTTATTTCACTTAGCATTAACCTCAAGATCGATCCCTGTTATTACATATGTCAAGATTTCATTCTTTTTTATGACTGAATAATATTCCATTGTGTATATATATTACTTTTTCTTTATCCATTCATCAATCAGTGGACACATGGGCTGCTTCCATAATTTGGATGTTGTAAATAATGCTGCAACAAACATAGGGATGCATGTATCTCTTCCAATTAGTGTTTCCATTAAAAATAGAAATTCCATATGATCCAATAAGGGAATTACTGGGTCATATGGAATTTCTATTTTTAATTTCTCTGAGGAATCTCCATACTGTTTTCCACAGTGTTTGCATCAATTTGCAGTACCACCAACAGTATATGAAGGTTCCTTTCCCCCACATCCTTAGTAAGACTTGCTTCTTGTGTTTTTGATCTTACCCATTCTGACAGGTGGGAGGTGATATCTCATTGTGGTTTTGATTTGCATTTCCCTGATGATGAGTGATGATCTTTTCACGTGCCTGTTCATCATCTGGAGGTCTTCTTTGGAGAAAAGTCTGTCTATGTCTCCTGTCCATTTTTAATTGGATTATTTGTTTTTTGGGGTGATGAGTTGTATATGTTTTTATATATTTTGAATATTAACCCTTTATTGAATATATCATTTGTAAATATCTTCTCCCATTCAATAGGTTGTCTTTTAGTTTTGTTGGTAGATTCCTTTGCTGTGAAGATGACTTATTTGGATGTAGTGTCAGTAGTTTATTTTTGCTTTTGTCTCCCTTTTGTTAGGAGACATATCTAGAGAAAAAATGTTGCTATGACAGATGTCAGAGAAATTATTGTCTGTGCTCTCTTCTATGATTTTTGTGGTTTCAGGCCTCACATTGAGGTCCTTAATCAATTTGAAGGTTTTTTTAGATTTTATTTATTTATTTATTTGATAGAGAGAGATACAGTGAGAGAGGGAACAGAGCAGGGGGAGTGGGAGAGGGAGAAGCAGAATTCCTGCCAAGCAGGGAGCCTGATGAGGGGCTCGATCCCAGGACTCTGGGATCATGGCCTGAGCCGAAGGCAGATGCTTAACAATTGAGCCACCCAGGCGCCCCTTGAATATATATTTGTGTATGGTGTAAGAAAGTGGTCTAGTTTCATTATTTTGCATGTAGTTTTCCAGTTTTCCCAATAACATTTGTTGAAGAGACTTTTTCCCACCTCATATTCTTGCCTTCTTTGTTGAAGATTAATTGACGATATAATCATGGGTTTATTTCTGGGCTTTGTGCTATTTGATTGATCTACGTGTCTATTTTTGTGCCACTATCATACTGTTTTGATTACTACAGCTCTAGAGTGTATCTTGAAATCTGGGATTCTGATACCTCCAGCTTTGCTTTTCTTTCTCAAGATTGCTTTGGCTATTTGGGGTCTTTTGTGGTTGCATACAAATTTGGGGGTTGTTTGTTCTAGTTCTGTAAAAAATGCTATTGGTGGGGCACCTGGGTGGCTCAGCCACTGAGCATCTGCCTTCGGCTCTGGTCATGGCCCCAGGGTCCTGGGACTGAGCCCCTCGTAGGTCTCCCTGCTCAGCAGGAAGCCTGCTTCTCCCTCTCACACTCCCCCTGCTTGTGTTCCCTCTCACTGTCTCTCTCTCTGTCAAATAAATAAATAAAATCTTAAAAAGAAATGCTACTGTTGTTTTGATAGTGATTGCATTAAATCTGTAGATTGTTTTGGATAATATGGACGTTTTAACAATATTTGTTTTTCTAATCCATAACGATGGAATATCTTTCCATTTCTTTGTGTCCTCTTCAATTTCTTTCATCTCTGCTTTATACTTTTCAGAGTATCTGCTCAGCAGGGAGCCTGCTTCCCCCTCTCTTTCTGCCTGCCTCTCTGCCTACTTGTGATATCTCTCTCTGTCTCTGTCAAATAAATAAATAAAATGTTTGAAAAAAAATAATTTACCCAACACCATACATGCTAGCAGATCCAGAAAGTCTAACTGCAGAGTCTACATTCTTGACCATTCTATTTAAATTTGTCATCTGATTAACCCTGCAACTAAACCTCATGGAGAGAAAGGTTTCAAGCAGGATCTGAGGGGCTGATTTTATAAGGGATGCCATGAGATACGGGGAGACAAAAGGTGACACAAGGTGGATAAAATGGAACTTGTCTTCACTTCTGCACAGAATACAGTATATCTCTACCAATTCAAAGATTGGAAACAGTAAGAGATACAACTCATTATGCAGATGCTGGTGTTTTCATGGTGGATGTTATCCTCTACTGTTTGTTGAATTGTTTCCTCCAATAAGATCTGTTTAAATCCTAAACCCCAGTACCTGTAAATGTGACCTTATTGGGAAATAGGGTCTTTGCAGTTGTAATCAAGTTAAGATGAGGTCATATTGGATACTCCTCTCTCTTGCCCTTGCATGTTTTTAAGCACTTCAGAGAACAGTCAGAGCCCTGATGGCCCAAGTCCTTGGCGTACTACCTCTGCAGATTCCTGAGTTATGTTGAAAGCACATTCCAGGTAACTGCACCTTTGTTTGTTCTTTTATAACTAGGTACCTAGTAAAGTGGAATTTTAAAAAAATTATACCAATCGCTTAAGTCATTAAGACTATGACTCACTCTGGGAGGGCTTTTTCGTACTCTTAGTTAAGGAAAAACAAGATCTTTTTTTCTGTGTTTTAGCAATGTTATTCAGAATTCTGAAGAGTTTTTGGAAGGGAGTAGACTCAAATTGCATAAGAAGGCAAGGTGCTTTCAGAGAGGAAAGGAGAAAGGAATTCAATCCCTTCTTACTTAGATTTAAAGTTTAGGAATCTGTTGGAGTAGTAAGAAAGGACGCCAGTGGTCCCAAAGGAGAAATTACCTTGAAGGCTAGCAAGAATCTAGGCTGTTTATCTCAACACCAGAATCTAAGGGTTCCTGAAGGTTGGGCTGGTTCTAAAGTTTAAAACCCCAGAACTGAACCTGGCAGGCACAATGGTATGTTTTCAGGGTCAACAGCTAAGAATGAAGAATTAACTCAAAGAGCTGTAACCTTGGCTCTCCAAACTCTTGCAGTGTGTAGGATTAGGGGAGATGGCAAGAGAAGCAAAAGAGCTAGTGGACTGAATGGACTTTCTAATTCTCTCTCTCTGCCTAGAGTTTAGAAATAGGACTCATCACCTTGGAATGAATAGGTACCTAGTTTCTTTACTAAGCTAGCAGGGATAGGGGTCTCAAAAGGGAGATATCAAGTTCCTATTAATAAAGGCAAATGAGTGCTTAAACGGTTAATCAGAGACAAAATAACTATTATTTATACTCTTAAGTGGTAAAGTAGGTCATAACTCCATTCAATGAGTATTTATTGAGTGTCTATTATGCATCAGGCACAGTACCAGACTATAAGACTACTGTAGTGTGCAAAAGAGATGTAGTTCCTGTGCTCTTAGCTTATGCTCTTGTACAGGAGACAGACACTAAATGGACTGGATGAAATTCAGTTTCCCTGCCAGCTCATTGGTTCATGTAGCCCAAATGTGACCTCTAAATGTATATACTTATCAGTTCAGCACTTGTAGTTAATTACAGGAGGTTCTGAGTCCCCTTCCAAACTCTTAGGGAAGAGAAGCTGAATAGCTTAGCTTAGATGAGATGTCTATCCTGGTCCAATCAGTTGCAGCCTGGGAAGGAGTGACAAAGGCATATTGCCCATCTAGTGGGGCAATGGGAAGGTTCTGTAAGAACTGAGTATAGGGAGTAAGGCACTTTGAAACAATGAACAAACCAGCTTTACATACTGGATTTCATAATATGTATCAAGTAACTAAAATAACCTACACAATGCCTAATATATTTTAATAATATCAAGTCCTGAGGCACCTGGGTGGCACAGTTGAATCCCACTCTGGGGGCACCTGGATGGCTCAGTGGGCTAAGTCTCTGCCTTCAATTCAGGTCATGATCTCAGGGTCTTGGGATTGAGCCCACATTGGGCTCCCTGCTTAGCAGGGAGCCTGCTTCCCCCTCTCCCTCTCTGCCTGCCTCTCTGCCTACTTGTGATCTCTGTCTGCCAAATAAATAAATAAAATATTTTTTAATCTTCAAAAAAAAATCCAGCTCTTGGTTTCAGCTCAGGTCATGATCTCAGGGTCATGGGATTGAGCCCCACATCAGTCTCCCCACTCAGCACAGAGTCTGCTTAGAGTTTCTCTCTCCCTCTCCCTTTGCCCTCCCTCTCCCCACTCTCTCTCTCTCAAATAATAAATAAATCTTTAAAAAACAATATCACATCCTTTCAATAAGCAAGTGATTCTTTCTTCCCAAATTAAAATTAAAGCCCCCAATGTATTCAATGCATCTTATCTCTCCCATTCTTTTAGTCAGAGGAATCTCACATGGGTGCCTGGTGGGGCTCAAATTCCTAATTCTGTTGTCATGTCCTGGACTGTCTTCTTCTGCTGTTTTGTTTTGTTTGGCTTTGGGAAGAAGTCCTCAAGAAGAGGAGAGGCCTAGCTCTTGCTGAGATGAACCTTTGAGCTGCTGTGATCTTCCCTACTCTGTGTTGGATGCCAAGATCTACAAACTGGCCAGTGAGTGATCATTAGGCCCCTTCCCATGATCTCTTCCCACTCTCCAAACCTCCACAGGTTATTGAGAGGCATCTACTACCATTTCCCAGACAGTAAGCAGAGGTATTATCAACCACATATCAACCACATGTGACTGAGCCACATTAGATATTAATTGTGCTCCATGAGAAGAAACTTTGCAATGCAAGATTAGGAAAATCTCTAGGTCTTATCCCAGGAAGAGGGACTAGAATGTGTATGAACCACAAGGAAACTAAAAGGGATGAATCTTTCTAGCTTAAGGTCTAAACTACAGACTGGCCAATTAAGCTCCTTGGTCACTTTCCCTCTAGGCTCATACTTTGGGATTTGTTCCTCTCAGTCTTACTAACCAGACTATGGGCAGCAGGAGGCAGAGAAAACTTTTTTTAAAGTAATCTCTACACTCAATGTGGGGATTGAACTCATGATCAAGAGTCAGGTACTCTCCTGACAGAGCTAGCCAGATGCCCCTAGAAAACCTTTTCATAAGGCTTAAAGTAGTGATTCTTAACCAGGGATGAGTTTGTACCCTCCCTACCACCATGCCCAGAGGACATCTGGCAATGCCTGGAGACAATTTTGGTAGTCACAAGTGTGTTGGATGAAGGTACTACTGACATCAACTTG
The DNA here is from genome assembly GCA_003697995.1 of Taxidea taxus jeffersonii. Taxonomy (NCBI): domain Eukaryota; kingdom Metazoa; phylum Chordata; class Mammalia; order Carnivora; family Mustelidae; genus Taxidea; species Taxidea taxus. The sequence goes on from ML096589.1 coordinate 32,281, forward strand.
GTAAAGTCCTAAGGATGCTACTAAACATTCTATACTGTACAGAACAGCTCTCTAAACAAAGAATATCAATAGTGCTGAAGTTGAGAAGCCATGGCTTAGAGGGCTTAGAGCAAAATATGCCTCACTCCCATCAGGCCTCCAATCTCTTGGACTCCATTCCAGTTCCCTCAGCCTGCTCAGTGAATGATAATGGTCTAGGGATGAACATTTCTATCCCACTACCTGCAGAGGAAAAAAGGTATAATTCAATAGGTTAACTAGAGAGAGTAAGATGTCCAAACAAGGACAAGATCAAGATAGAGATATGCCAAAGTAGAGATCCCCATAGCAACAACTTTTAACCTCTCAATTCTTACCTCATAAAACTCCACCCCTAGGGATGCCTGGGTGGCTCAGTTGGTCAAGCAGCTGCCTTCGGCTCAGGGCATGATCCCAGCATCCTGGGATCGAGTCCCACATTGGGCTCCTTGCTCGGCAGGGAGCCTGCTTCTTCCTCTGCCTCTGCCTGCCACTCTGTCTGCCTGTGCTCGTTCGCTTTCTTTCTCTCTCTCTCTCTCTCTCTCTCTCTGACAAATAAATAAATAAAATCTTTAAAAGAAAAAAACTCCAACCCTATAAGAGTGATTCAATTTTGTGTCCTTGAACCTTATTGCAAGATCTCCATTTTGGGAGTAGATGGGAATAAGAAAAACTTGAACTCTTCACATGAACCCAAGTAAGTTGCAAACTTCCAATATCTAAGCCTTTGTTTCCAGCTAGAATGTGCTTTCTCACCATCTTGGCCTGTTTAAATCTTATTAGTCTTGTAATGCCAACATCAATGTTTCCTCTACCTGATCCCCCATAACTACACTCCACAGCTCTTCTAAGTTGGATATCCTTTTATAGCACACATTACTTTCTACTTTGTATTAGGGTTATTTGATTCACAAGAGGTTTTTCAGCTTTTGCATTTGACTTTTATAACATCTGCATAGTCATGTATTATATATTAACACACCCAAACCATCTTTCTTGACTGAATTTGAACTTGAATCCATCATATAACAAACATTTCAAGCTATTGCCTGCTATCCAACCCTCCAGTTCCTACAATGAAGCCATCTTGGTAGAGCAGATTTTGCACAGTCATCAAATAGTTTATTATATTTTCTCTTATTATTTTATTTTATTTTTAAAAAGATTTTATGTATTTATTTGATGGAGAGAGACACAATAGGAGAGAGAGAGAGAGAGAACACAAGGAGGGAGAGTGGGGGAGGCAGAAGCAGCCTTCCAGCTGAGCAGGGAGCCTGATGCAGGGCTCCATCCCAGGACCCTGAGATCATGACCAGAGCCAAAACCGGAGGCTTAACCTACTAAGCCACCCAGGCGCTTCTATTTTATAAAAATACAAGTGGAAAGCCATAAAAGTGAAAGGGCTAATACTACAATTTAGACAAACACTAATAACATCAAACATGTCTAAAGCAATGGTTTGAGGCAAACATATTAGAGCAGCTGGTCAATGGGGATTCAATTGGGAAGGAAAGAACAAGGTAAAAGAATATGTACAGATGACTGAAAACACATCATTGAAAATTGAGTCAAAAAAGGTACAGTGTGGGGTGCCTGGGTGGCTCAGCCATTAGGCATCCGACTTTGGCTTGGGTCATGATCCCAGGGTCCTGGGATAGAGCCCCACATGGGGCTCCCTGCTCAGCAGGAAGCCTGCTTCTCCCTCTCACACTCCCCTTGCTTGTGTTCCCTTTCTTGCTGTCTCTCTCTCTCTCTGTCAAATAAATAGATCAATAAAATCTTTTTTTAAAAAAAGATACAGTGTAATGATGAAGGAAATGGAGAATTTTTTAAGATTTTAGACTGAGGATCAGTATAGATTTCTAATATATATATATATGTATATGTACATATATATATACTTTTAGAATCAGAGAAATTCACAGTTCCACAGAGCTATTGATTAGGGCACAACTCACTATGTACAGTGCTATCAAATGAAAAAAGAAGAGTGTTGTTCAACTTCCTTTGAGCAAATTTGTCAAGAGTTGAAAAGAAGCGCACCTGGATGGCTCAGTTGTTTAAGCGGCTGCCTTTGCCTCAGGTCATGATCTCAGGGTCCTGGGATCAAGCCCTGTGTCAGGCTCCCTCCTCAGCGGGGAGCCTGCTTCTTCTTCTTCTTCTCTCTTGCAAATAAATAAAATCGTAAAAAAGAGAGTTAGTTGAAAAGATACCTCAAAGTTAACATGAAAATTCCATGCTTAATCCTTTGAAATTCATTATCAACAAGTCCTTCTTCCCAACATTAAAACCAAAAATGTTTGAAGAACTAATGGCCAAATTTTTAAAAATTTGTTGAGGATTATAAAACCACAGAACTTTTTTTTTCAGCACCTGACTAAATTGTAAGCTCAAGTGCTAGGACCTGACCTAACTTGTTCTGGGTTCTCACCATAAATTGAGCACAAAGTAAAAAATTAATGAATGTAATAAATAAATGGACCTAACTATTTTGCAACAAATATTTGCTGAGGTCCACAGAAGAGATAATACAGTTCTTGAAAGTAGAATGCTTTCAAGTGTAAGGCTTACTTGTGAAGGGAGCTTCTGTTCCCAAAGATTATACTGTTTCCAACAAGAAGTCTGCTATCATCCTTATCATTGTTCTGTGCATAAATTATCTTCTTTTAAAAACAAGCTGTTTTGGGACGCCTGGGTGGCTCAGTTGGTTAAGCGGCTGCCTTCGGCTCAGGTCATGATCCCAGCGTCCTGGGATCGAGTCCCACATCGGGCTCCTTGCTCGGCAGGGAGCCTGTTTCTCCCTCTGCCTCTGCCTGCCACTCTGTCTGCCTGTGCTCGCTCTCTCTCTCTCTCTCTGACAAATTAAAAAAAAAAAATAAATAAAAAAAAATAAAAATAAAAACAAGCTGTTTTAAGATTTTCTCTTCATCATTGGTTTTAAGAAATTTCATTATTGACATGCCTTAGTGTAGTTTTCTGCCTGTTTCTTTTGCTTGGGGTTTTGTTTCTGTTTTGCTTTTTTGTTTTAGTTTTTTGGATCTGTGGTTTTCTAATTTTCAACAAATTTGGAAAATGTTCCACAAATAGTTCTTCAGATATTTGTTTTCTGACACACCCCCCTTTCTGGGACTCCAGTGACATGTGTATTAAGGCCTCCCAAAGTTATCTCACAGCTTGCTAATGCTCTGTTCATTTTTTTCAGTCTTTTTTCCCCTGTGTGTTTAGTTTCTTTTTCTTATTAAAAAAAACCCATGTATTTATTTTTCTCTCTTTTTTAAAGGATTTATTTAGTTTAGAGAGCAAGTGCATGTGAGTGGGCAGAGGGGGAGAAGGAGAGGGAGAGAGAGAATCCTCAAGCAGACTCCCCACTGAGTGCAGAGCAACTCAGGGATCTATCCCAGGACCCAGAGATCATGAACTAAGGTGAAACCAAGAACCAGCCACTTAGCCAACTGAGCCACCCAGGTGCCCCATAACTAGATAGATTTATTGTTATGTTTTCAAGTTCATTAATCTTTTCTTCTGCAATGTCCAATGTCTAAGAAAATCTTAAAGCAACTTGTTTTTAAAAAGATACTTTATGGGGGTGCCAGGGTGGTTCAATCAGTTAAGAGGCTGACTCTTGACTTTGGCTCAGGTCATGATCTTGGGGATGCTGGCATCTGGCTGCACATCGGGTTCTGTGCTCAGTAGGGAGTCTGCTTGAGGGTTCTCTCTCTCTCTCTCTAAAAAAAGGTACTTCATGTACAGAACAATGATAAGGATGATAGCAGATGTCTTGTTGGAAATAATATAATCTTTTAGAACAGAAGCTTCCTTGCCTGGCAAGGTCTGACAGCTTAGCTTATGCACTAAAAACCTATGAATGAATGCCTGAATGCCTGATTGTCTTTAGCACTTATTATAAAAAATGCACACGTTAATTTGTTCTTCATTATCCTGTAACAATTCTTGAATTATTGTTTTCATTTTCACTTGTTTATGCCTTATCACTTCCTCTGTAGTCTCTGTCCATCTTAAGCAGGGACTATAATTGTGTGCTTCTCTTTTTCCCAAGTAGCAGCATTAGTATAATTACTTTGCCCAGGTTTCCTGACTCTCAGTCCAATACTCTTTTTTATTTTTATTTATTTTTTTCCAATACTCTTTTTTAACCATTCCACTAACTAGCATTCTTTTTTTTTAAGATTTTTATTTATTTATTTGACAGAGAGAGATCACAAGTAGGCAGAGAGGCAGGCAGAGAGAAAGAGGAGGAAGCAGGCTCCCTGCTGTGCAGAGAGCCAGATGTGGGGCTCGATCCCAGGACCCTGGGATCATGACCTGAGCCGAAGGCAGAGGCTTTAACCCACTGAGCCACCCAGGTGCCCCTCCACTAACTAGCATTCTTAACAGAAATAGTTTACCAAGGTAATTATAACTATTCCTTGGCATATGCAAGGATGTATTCTTGAAAAGGCATGCATGGTTTAAAATTGTGCAAATCAAAAGCAATTTTCTCTCAAGAAATTATGGTAAAAGATATTATTATGCCATTTCCATTTCAGCTAGGTAAAATTTTTGCTATAGAAGTAACATGTGCTAACCACCCCTAAATTCATACACTCCCAAATGAAGTAATCATTATTAAAATTATGGTGTGGACTCTTTCACAGTTTTCTCCAGGTCAATAGGAATAAATGTAATTCATCATATTTAATAACTGTGTAATATACTTTAATGTCTATATACCATAATTTATTCAACGATTCCTCTATTGATGGGCATGCAGGTTTCTTGGCGCCTTTTCTGTAGGATAGACTCCACACAGCTTGGTCAAAGGGTAGGTGTATGTAGCAGACAAAATCAGCTGGCATTTTCCCACTTCTTTCTTGATAACAGAATGCTAATTTTGTTCAGGTATTAGGGAGAGAACCCTGGCGTCAAGGAAGGTGGTCCTGCTTCTTGGTCTATATGTGATATGTGATTCAGTTACAGCAAAGGAGATGCATAGGCAAATTTGCTGGAGGATGTCTGGGAAAAACTGCCTTCTTTCAAAAAAGGAGAGTGGTACCTCCCTTGCATCTCTGGCCACTGCCATTCTCCTTTTCTACCTTTGAATGCAGTTCTGATATTTAGATTCAACAGCCCATCTCACACACATGAAGTAAAAAGCCTAGGGATAAAAAGCCAATATGTCAAAGATGGTGGATTAGAATGATGGAAAAAAGCCTAGATTCTTGAGACCTTGTCGAGCAGCTGATCCAGTGCTAGGATCTGTGTCCCTCCATATTTCTTGATACATGAGAAAGAAAAACAAACCTCTGTTTGTTTAAGCCACTATTAGTCAGCTACCCTGTCACTTGCAGCCCAAACCATTCTGGACTAATACTGTAGATTTTTAATTTTATTAGATTCTTCAGATTACTTTCAAAAAAGGTAGTAATGAGTCCTACTTCTATCAGCAATGGATGGAAGCAGGGAAATAGACATTAAACTGTAATTTATTTTTGTGTATGGCATAAGGTAGAGATTTTTGTTTTCTTCTAGTTGGATGACCAACTTTGAAAGCCCCAGTTATTAAATAAACTATCCCTTTTGCATAGAATGAAAACAGATACTTTATTTTTACTTTTTAACTTTTTAATTCTTATTTTAGTTCATTAATGTACACTGCTATATTACTTTCAGGTGTACAATATAGTGTTTCAACACTTCTTTTTTTTTAAAGATTTTATTTATTTATTTGTTAGAGAGAGAGAGAGAGAGCACAGGCAGACAGAGTGGCAGGCAGAGGCAGAGGGAGAAGCAGGCTCCCCGCCAAGCAAGGAGCCCGATGTGGGACTCGATCCCAGGACGCTGGGATCATGACCTGAGCTGAAGGCAGCTGCTTAACCAACTGAGCCACCCAGGCGTCCCAGTGTTTCAACACTTCTATACATCACTCAGTGCTCATCACAACTATTGCACTCTTTAATCCTCATCACCTACTTAACCCATGACCCTACCCCCTTCCCTTCTTGTAATGATAAGTTGGTTCTCTATAATTAAGAGTCTGTTTCTTGATTTGTTTCTCTCTCCTTCTCTTATTTTCCCCTTCACTCATTTGTTTGTTTCTTACATTACACATATGAGTGAAATCATATGGTATTTGTCTTTCTCTAACTGGCTTATTTTGCTTAGCATCATACTCTCTAGCTTTATCCATGCTGTTGCAAATGGCAAGATTTCATTCTTTTTTTTTACTGGCTGAATAATATTCCACTTTATTTATTTATTTATTTTAAAAAGATTTTTATTTATTTATTTGACAGACAGAGATCACAAGTGGGCAGAGAGGCAGGCAGAAAGAGAGAGGAAGGGAAGCAGGCTCCCCACTGAGCGGAAAGCCTGATGTGGGGCTCAATCCCAGGACCCTGAGATCATGACCTGAGCTGAAGGCAGAGGCTTTAACCCACTGACCCACCCAGGTGCCCCCCACTATATATATTTATATCATGTCTTCTCTATCCATCCATCAATTAATGGACACTTGGGCTGCTTCCATAATTTGGCTATTGTAAAAAAATGCTACAATAAACAGAAGGGTGGGGGTGCCTGGGTGGCTCAGTCAGTTAAGCATCTGCCTTCAGTTCAGGTCATGATCTCAAGGTCCTGGGATTGAGCCCCATGTCAGGCTCCCTGCTCAGCAGGGCATCTGTCTCCTACTCCCTGCTCATGTTCTGTCTCTGTCTCTCATTCTCTTACTGTAAAACAAACAAACAAACAAATAATAAATAAATAAATAATAAACGTAATGGTGCATGTATAACTTTGAATTAGTGCTTTTGTATTCTTTGGGTAAATGCCCAGTAGTGTGATTGCTAGATTGTAGGGTAGTTCTATTTTTAATTTTTTGAGGACCTTCCATACTGCTTTCCACGTTGGCCACACCAGTTTGTATTCCCACCAACAGTACATGAGTATTCCTTTTTCTTCATATTCTCACCAACACTTGTTTCTTGTATCTTTGCATTTATCCATTCTGATAGGTGTGAGATGATATCTCATTGTCATTTTGATTTGTATTTCCTTGATGGCAAGGATGATGATTATCTTTTCATGTGTCTGTTGGCCATCTGTATGTCTTCATGGGAGAAATGTCTATTCATGTCTTCTGCCCATTTTTATTGGATTATTTGGTTTTTGGGTGTTGAGGTTTTTTCGGCATTGAGTTTTATGAATTCTTCATATATTTTGGACACTAACCCATTTATAATTGCACCAAAAAATAACAAGATACCTTGGAATAAACCTAACCAAAGAGATGAAAGGCCTGTACTCTGAAAACTATAAAACAGTGGTGAAAGAAATTGAAGAGGACACAAAGAAATGGAAAAATATTCCATGTTCATGAATTGGAAGAACGAATATTGTTAAAATGTCCATACTACCCAAAGCAATCTACACATTTAATGCAAACCTTATCAAAACAACAGCATTTTTCACAGGACTAGAAGAAATAATCCTAAAATTTGTATGGAATACCCAAAGACCCCAAATAGCCAAAAGAATCTTGAAAAATAAAATAAAAACTTCAAGTCATATTTCAAAGCTATAGTAAGCAAAGGAGTATGGTAGTGGCACAAAAATAGACACATAAATCAATGGAACAGAATAGAAAACACAGAAATAAACCCACAACTATATGGTCAATTAATCTTCAACAAAGCAGGGTAGAATATCCAATAGGAAAAATGTGAAGAAGACAGCCTCTTCAACAAATGGTGTTAGGAAAGTTGGACAGCAACATGAAAAAGAAAGAAACTGGACGACTTTCTTACACCATACACAAAAATAAATTCAAAATGGATGAAAGACCTAAATGTGAGACTGAACCCATAAAAGTCCTACAAGAAAACATATGCAGTAACGTCTTTGCCATAGGCCCTAGCAACTTCTTTTTAGATATGTCTCCTGAGGCAAGGGAAACAAAAGCAAAAATAAACTATTGGGACTCCATCAAAATAAAAAGCTTCCACACATTGAAGGAAACAATCAACAAAACTAAAAGTCAGCCTACAAAATGGGAGAAGATATTTGCAAATAACATATCTGAAACAGATATGTTAATGTTTGCTATAGTTACTGCTTTTAACTTCTGTATCTTCCTTTCACATCCTTTTGCCCCCATACCCAGGTTTTATTGCCTCAGGGGAAGGGAATGTGGAAGGACAAAAAGCAGATTTCACTTGCCAGTCTCTTTGTTTTTGTGTTTCAAAGCCCAAGTCTTTAGGGGAAGAGGATTAGGGGAAAAGACAAGTGTCTTGGCCAAAAAATATGAAGGGCAAAGGATTTTATCCAGCTTAGAGAGGGATTCTAGCACTTCCTGTCCTTAGGTCTGGAGATAATGTAATGCTATCAGGGAGACCCATGGGTCCTGCGTAGAGGGGACCTGTGTCCTACTTCCTGGCACCATCTCTGGATAGACAGGAACATTTGAGAAAACAGGGGCTATTCTAGGCAGCCTTAACAAAAATTCCTGAGCCACTGGCGGGATCCCAATGTAACAAGGACCTGCCAGATAGGAAAGGAACACTGTGGGCAGAGGTAATGGACCTCTGACTGCTAAGCTGTATTGCCTGATGGCCAAGGACTTGATGAACTTCTGTTCCCAGGTCTTAGCACTGTGTAATAGCCCAGAACTGTGGCATAAGCCTAGGGTGGAGAAGTGTCAAGAAGAACTGAGGTTAAGTCACATAGTAAAGGAAACAATCAATAAAATGAAAAGACAACCTACTGAATGGGAGAAAATATTTGCAAATGACATATCTGATAAAGGGTTAGTATCCAAAATATATAAAGAACTGATATAACTTAATACCCAAAAAGCAAATAACCCAATTTGAAATGGACAGAAGACATGAACAGACATTTCTCCAAAGAAGGCATACGGATGGTCAAAAGACACATCACTCATCATCAGGGAAATGCAAATCAAAATTAGGTATCACCTCACATGTTTCAGAATGGGTAAAATAAAAAACACAAGAAACAGCAAGTATTGGTGAGGATGTGGAGAAAAAGGAAACCCTCTTGCATTGTTGGTGGGAGAACAAATTGGTGCAGCCATGGTGGAAAAAAAACCAGTATGGAGGGGCCTTAAATATTAAAAATAGAACTACCTTGTGGTCCAGTAATCACATTACTGGGTATTTACCCTGCAAATACAAAAACAGTAATTTAAAGAGATACATGAACCCCTATGTTTACTGCAGCATTTTTTACAATAGCCAAACTATGGACGCAGCCCAAATGTCCATCAGTTGGTGAATGAATAAAGAAGAGGTGGTATATATATGTATATATACAATGTAATATTACTCAGCCATAGTAAGAATGAAATCTTGCTATTTGCAACAACATGGATAAAGCTAGAGAATATAATGCTACCTGACATAAGTCAGTCAGAGAAAGACAAATACCATGTGATTTCATTTGTATGTGGAATTTAAGAAACAAAAGAAACAAGCAAAGGAAAAAAAGAGAGGGGCAACAGAACAAGAAACAGACTCTTAACTATAGAGAACAAGCTGATGGCCACCAATAGGGAGGCGGGTGGGTGGATGGAGAAATAGGTAAAGGGTATTAAAGAGTACACTTATCATGATGAAAAATAAATAAGTAAAATGAATAAAAGGAATAAAAAAATGAAAATAAAAAAGAATTGAGCTGTGCAAAAGCTTTTGATCTTGATGAAGTCCCAATAGTTCATTTTTTCCCTTGCTTCCCTTGCCTTTGGTGTTGTTCCTAGGAAGAAGTTGCTGTGGCTGAGGTCGAAGAGGTTGCTGCCTGTGTTCTCCTCAAGGATTTTGATGGATTCCTTTCTCACGTTGAGGTCCTTCATCCATTTTGAGTCTATTCTCGTGTGTGGTGTAAGGAAATGGTCCAATTTCATTTTTCTGCATATGGCTGTCCAATTTTACCAACACCATTTGTTGAAGAGGCTGTCTTTTTTCCATTGGATGTTCTTTCCTGCTTTGTCGAAGATTAGTTGACCATAGAGTTGAGGGTCTATTTCTGGGCTCTCTATTCTGTTCCATTGATCTATGTGTCTGTTTTTGTGCCAGTACCATACTGTCTTAATGATGTTTTTTTTTTTTTAGAGCTTGAAGTCGGGAATTGTGATGCCACCAACTTTGGTTTTCTTTTTCAATATTCCTTTGGCTATTCGAGGTCTTTTCTGGTTCCATATAAATTTTAGGATTATTTGTTCCATTTCTTTGAAAAAAATTGGATGGGATTTTGATAGGCATTGCATTAAATGTGTAGATAGCTTTAGGTAGCATAGACATTTTCACAATATTTATTCTTCCAATCCATGAGCATGGAACATTTTTCCATTTCTTTGTGTCTTCCTCAATTTCTTTCATGAGTACTTTATAGTTCTCTGAGTATAGATTCTTTG
>RCUC01089494.1:0-34277 GCA_003697995.1 Taxidea taxus jeffersonii
TTTTAAATAAAGATAACATCTACCTCTAGGAAATAGTATACAAACTTATGGAGGCTTTTTTCAGTTGTCACAGAGATTGATTTTTAGTGAATGAGGTCACGAATGCGACATGACTCAGTGCTCTGACTGTCCCACATAAACAAAAATTAGATCACATTCCAGAAGAACTGAGTCACTGGTCTCACTGGCCACACAGGTTAGTGAAAGTCTTGTTTATGCCCAAGTCTAAAACTGAGTTGTATTTACTTATAAACCAAAATATTTTTACATTATATTAACAATATACTGTATTTTCTAGTGATGATACTGTTGTGTAAGTTGGGGAAAGATAATTTTTTAAAAAGATTTTATATATTTATTTGACAGAGAGAGATCACAAGTATGGAGAGAGAGGAGGAAGCAGGCCCCCCGCCAAGCAGAGAGCCCGATGCGGGACTCGATCCGAGGACCCCGAGATCATGACCCGAGCCAAAGGCAGAGGCTTAACCCTGCTGTTTGGGCTTTAGACATATTTTTACTTCAGAAGCTTTTGTTGCCCACAGTGGTGCTGCCCGTGTATGTGGTCACCAGCGTTTGCCGCGCTGTGTTCCTAGTCGTCCCCTTCCCAGTGACGCCACACACAGGTGCAGGCGGCTGACTGCTTTCCTTATACCGTCCCGTTTGGCTGTGACCACAACTTTACAGGTTGAAATACAGATTGACTCATTGTAAAGAACTGTTGATTTCTGCTCTATATTATAATTAGAGATTTACATCAATGTTCTTGAAGTAATAATGTCGGTAAATTTTAGTTAACCATTTGCTGTCAAAGGGAGGGTTGGGTCTGAAGGGTGTGAGAACCAGTGCTTTGGTGGTGGAGAGCTTTGACCATTTGTGACTGGGGAATCGAAGCTGCGCTTTCGGGGGGGTTCATCTGCCGGCGTGTGTATGACAGGGCTGAAAGAGACAAGAGACTTGCTTTTAGTTGTCATGGATGCGGTAAAAGGGGTTCAACTACATGCATTGATGATAAATGAATGGAAGGGAAGGGCTGTAGGAGGGATTTTGAAGAAATCATTAAATGACTTTTTTTTTTTTTAAGATTTTATTTATTTATTTGACAGAGAGAGATCACAAGTAGATGGAGAGGCAGACAGAGAGAGAGAGGAGGAAGCAGGCTCTCTGAGCAGAGAGCCTGATGTGGGGCTCGATCCCGGGACCTGGGAACATGACCTGAGCAGAAGGCAGAGGCTTAACCACTGAGCCACCGAGGCTCCCCAAATGACATTTATTTTTAACTAAGCTCAGCGCCGAACACGAGGCTTGAACTCATGACCCTGAGAGTCAGGAGTCACGTGGTCTACTGACTGAGCCAGCCAGGTGCTCCCTAAAAGACATTTTAATGGCCTGTAGGATGATTGAAAGATTTGAGCCTGGGTTCTTGGAATAATCAGAGTAGAGAGTCAGAGGGGAGCCAGTTGTGAGAGGCCTCTCCAGTTCTTGAAAGATTGTATACTTATAAGAGCTGAAGGGCTCCTGAGGAGTTTTAAGTTAGAATTTGGGGGAGGGGAGTGTGTATAAATAATAATCACCCTCCTTGTACAGCACTTTGTGAGAGGTAGTGAGAAATCATTGTCTTCGGTATTCCTAAGTAATGAGGAGTTCCACCTGTGGCCTGGCTCCAAACTAGTGCTTTCTCCACTGGACTGCTTTTCTTCCTGGCCATGGGGTGTGGGTCCAAATAGATAATCTAATCTTGTGTGTGTTTGCTGGTGAATATGCCCTGGGTTCATGAGGAATGGGATCCTAGAGCGAGAGATTACAATCCTCTAATTGCTTTTTCTTCATTCAGTCTTTTGACCTATATTTAGGGAGCACTCATTCACTCAGTAAATACGAATCTGGTCCCTGTTAGTGGTGAGGCGGGTAGAAAGGGGTACGCCGTGAGCAAAACAAAGTCCTTGCTCTTACAAAATTAACATTCGGATAAAGGAAGACCGATAAAGACTAGTAAACAAACAAACAAAAAAATTATTTTTTGAAAATTTTTATTCACCTTATTTAAACTAAAAACAAAATACATTTTTCCCATCCCTAGCCCCCTGCCTCTTGGAACCATCAGTCTCTTCTCTGTATCTATGAGTTTGGGGGTTTTATTTCTCTCTCTCTTTTTTGTAAGATTCCACATATGAGAAAGATCGTATGGTATTTGTTGTTTTCTGCCTTATTTCACTCAGCATAATGCTCTCACGGTCCATCCAAGTCACTGCAAATGATGAGACCTCATTCTTGTTACTGGCTGGATGATGCTCCATTGTGTATAGGTCTCACAGTGACTTTATCTTTTCATCCATTGGTAGACACTTAGGTCATTTCCGTATCTTGTTTATCATAAATGATGCAGTGAACAAGGGGCTACATTATCTTTTCAAGTTAGTTTTTTGTTTTCTTTGCATAAATACCCAGCAACGTGGAATTGCTGGATCATATGGTGGTTCTGTTTTTAATTTTTCAAGTAACCTCCATACCGTTTTCCACAGCAGCTACACCATTTTACTTCCCACCAACAGTGCCCAGGGATTCCCTCTTCACAGCATCCTGGCCAACACTTGTTATTTCTTGCCTTCTTGATACTTGCCGCTGTGGCAGGCGTGAGGTGATAATGTGGGTTTGATTTGCATTTCCTGATGATGAGTGACTTTGAGCACCTTTTCACGTGTCTGTTGGCTGTCTCTGTGTCTTCTCTGGAAAACGTCTGTGCAGATCTTCTGCCCATTTTTCGGTCGGATTGTTTATTGTTGGCTACTGAGTTGTAGGAGTTCTTTGTACATGTTGGGTATCGTGAGATCTGTGATCTGCGGTGATTTTTTCCCGTTACAAGGTCAGCTTCATCGTGTTCGTGGTCGCTTTGCTGTGCCACAGTTCTGGAGTTGGAGGTGGTCCACTTGTTTATTTTTGCTTTTGTTGCTTTTGGTATCCTATTGAAGAATCATCGCCAAGACCTCTGTTAAGGACCTCACCTAACGCTGGGTTTTCTTCTAAGAGTCTTATGGCCTCAGGTCTTAGGTTCTAGTCTTCAATCCATTTTGAGTTAATTTTGGGGTATTGTGTGATGCGGTTTCGTCCTCTTGCACACAGCTGTCCAGTTTTCCCAGCACCATTTATTGAAGAGACTGCCCTTCCCCAGTGGGTATTCTTGGCTCTTCTGTTGTGAACTGAGTGGATATATATGGGTTCGTTCTGGGCTCTGTGTTCTGTGCCATTGATCTCTGTGTCTGTTTTGATGCTGGTACCACACCGTTTTGATGATGCTGGAGCTCTGGACTATAGTTTGACATCAGTAAGGTGATGCCTCCAGCTCTGTTCTTTCTTAAGACTGCTTTGGCTGTTCTGGGTCTTTTGTGGTTCTCTCCAAGCTGTAGGATCGATTGTTCTCTTTTTGTGGAAAATGCCGCTGGACTTCTGGTTGAGATTGCATTGCATTTGTGTTTTTGGTAGTATGGACATTTTAATGCCCTTATTCTTCCTTGTTTCATCCGTGTCCTAGAGTTTTCAGTGCACAGTTCTTACACCTCCTTGGTTAAATTTATTCCTCCGTATTTCACTCTTTTTGATGCAGTTGTAAATGGGATTATTTTCTTAATTCTCTTTGTATTAATTTGTTATTAGTGTAAAGAAATCTAACAGATTTTGTATATTGAATTTATATCCTGGAGCATCACTGAATTTGTTTATTCAGACAGTTTTTTGGTGGCATCTTTATGGTTTTCTATATAAAATATACTGTTATCTGTAAATAGTGGAGTTTTACTTCTTCCTTTCATTCAGTGCTGTCTCAGCTCTTGTCTGTCTCTCAAATCTTTATGCTTGTACAAGGAGCCAATTATATTTCTAATAGTGCCTAGGGAAGTATATACCAAGTCCTTTCGGTGTCCCAGCGTAAGTGATTCTTCATAAAGTAGATGAATGCCATAGAGAATGAATTGGCGCCAGTAATGCTCTTACTGTCGCTTTTGCTTTATGGAATATGGTCAGGGAAGGTCTTTTTCAGAAGTGATATTGGAGCTGAGACCTGAATGATAGAGGTCTAGCCTTGTAAAGATCTGGGATAGAGCTTTGCAGGTGGAGGGAAGAGCGAGTGTAAAGGCTGTGAATCATGAAAGAGCTTAGCTTATTTTAGGAACAGAGAAAGGTTAATGTGGCCCCAGTGTGGTGGGTGAGGGGAGGAGAGCGATCCAGCTGGAGGGACGGGGAGCAGGAGCCCAGGGCAGTGGGCAGCTGTTGAAGGGTTTTAAGCAGAGAGCTGGTGTGATCTGATTTTCATACTCCAGAAGAGCATTTGGGTTGCAGTGGGGTATTTGGATTATAAACTATAATCGAGGTGAGAGGTGTCAATGGCAGTGGAGGCGGATATAGAAGTGGAGGGATTCAGGACGTGTTTCAGAGGGAGAACTAGTAGGTAGATGCTGTCATTGTTTCTCCTTTATAGGTAAAGACACTGAGGGTCAGAGACCGCAGGAGGTTGGCCTCAGTCAGCTGGGACACGGTGAAGCTGGCTTCTAATTAAGTCCAGTTCTGGGTCTTGAGTTCCTAAGGATGATGGTAAGCACTGTGGGGGTGAATAAAGAAGAGATGCAAAGTTTGATACCTGATTTTGAACATGGGATTGCCCTTGCACATACCTCGTTAGTCTGCACTCTTGGTGGCAGGGAATAGGAACCCATTTCAAATAAAAAAAGGCAGATGTGTTAGTTCGTGTAAAATCCTGCGTGGAAAATTCAAGGCTAAGTCTAAAATGAAGGATGTGTGGGTTTAGGAGCTTGGAACGTTGGGAGAGCTTTCTGCATATGTGTTTTTCTACTCTTAGCTCTGTTACCTTCAACAGCTCTTAGTCTTTTTGGTTGTTGTTGAAGTGGGGACCATGATTGCTGCCAGCCTGTCCTTCAGTGTGTGTGACCTGAACCAAGGTAAGAGTCTGGCTCCAAGGTTTTAAGTAGCCTGGCTCTACTTGACCCAGCTCGAATTGAGGGCCCAAGCTTGGATCTCATGCTTTCTATGTGTGTCTTTGCCCACGTGTGTGCGCGTGCTTCAGTGGCAGTGTGCATGTGTCTGAAGTATGTGTCCAAACCGTAGAATTTGTCTTCTCCAGAGGGCAGCCCTTAGAGCGGTTGAGCTACTTGCTGTTCAGTGGAGAACCTGAAAAGTCAGTCAGTCCAAAACATAGCCCAGAAGCTAAGTGCTGCCTGAGAAGGCCAGAGGCCCATGGTTCTAGTTTTGCTCCTGGAAGACCTACGTAGCCCCACTCACATCCAGTGATGCACATGATTCTGATGAGCTCCATTGTCGTTGGCCGGTCCTGTAGCACATGAGCAGCAGTGTCTGTGTGAAACCCGGAGAGGCTTCGAGCAGTCTGCTGAAGACACACGACAGGCAGGAAAAGGTGAAACGTAGTAAGAAAATGGGAGAAAAAAACTTAAACTAAAATAACTTTAAAAGGGACGCCTGGGTGGCTCAGTTGGTTAAGCCACTGCCTTCGGCTCAGGTCATGATCCTAGGGTCCTGGGATCGAGTCCCACATCTGGCTCCTTGCTCAGCGGGGAGCCTGCTTCTCCCTCTGCCTCTGCCTGTCTTTCTGCCTGCTTGTGCACTCTCTGTCTCTCTCTAACAAATACATGAATAAATAAAATCTTAAAAAAAAAACTTTAAAAGTTTTTCCTTTTTTTTTTTTTTAAGATTATTTATTTATTTATTTGACAGAGATCACAAGCAGGCAGAGAAACAGGCAGAGGGACAGGAAGGGAAGCAGGCTCCCTGCCGAGTAGAGAGCCTGATGCAGGGCTCGATCCCAGGACCCTGAGACCATGACTGAGCTGAAGGCAGAGGCTTAACCCTCTGAGCCACCCAGGCGCCCCTTTAAAAGTTTTACTGTGGCTATTGGTATTTTAGGTGTTAGTCCTACATACCTTGGCATTCCCTGAGGGCATTCAGTTCGTATTTATTATGCACTTAAAACATGCTAGGCCTTGTGTGAGTTGGGCATAACACTGGAGATGTGGTTCCGGTCTTCAGAGTGACAGTAAGATAAAATGGATTGTTCATGCAACAGAGTGATGGGATGGAGAATGGATTGGTGGTGGCAGGTCTCCATCTTGTCGCTGACCACAGCGTCACCATCTTGTCGGTGACCACAGCGCTGACGGGCAGGCAGTGTGTTCTAGGAGTCAGGGGCATATGTGTGGAATGAGATGAGGATTTGAATCCCTTTGTAGCCTTTTGACTAGCAGTGTGCTCTTGGGCAAGTTACTCAGCCTTTGTCATCTTGTTTCCTTAACTGTGAGATGCGGTGACACCCACATGTGTTGTCAGAGTTTAATAAAACACTGCGCCTGGCATGGTAGTTTTTACTGTTAGGGCTCGGGTTTGGAGAAAGTTGCTGATTCTTAGATAGGAACTATCTGACTATCCATACAAAACATTGATTAAAAAAAAATGAATTAGCAGCAAGGTCATAAGTCACAGATTCTTAACCTTAAAGTATGTATTTGTTAACTTTTAGTATCTTAGTATATTGAGGGTGATTTCGAAAAAGTCAAGGTGAGTAAGTCTGAGTTTTCATTGCTCTGTATAGTTCCTGTGTAAATAGTTTAGAAATGAAGGAAGTACCACTGGTTATTATGGTAAATTAAAGAAATCTGAACCAAGCCAGAAAGGCCAAGGGAAATTAATTTTGAGAATAACCTGCCACACATAGAATAAACTAATTCTTTAATACGTTGCAGGTATCCTTGTATGGTTAAAGATCTTATAGTGATAAAGTCTTAAGTGGAGAAACCTAGGATAATATTTAGTTCATCTCCTGTCTTATAGTTGAGCTAAAGCAAGTTATTACTTGTACAGATTTAAATAACTAATGAAAATTAGAACCATTCTTGTTGCTTTGTAATAAATTTCAGTGAAGTAGAATTAATTGTGCAAAAAGAAGACTCTGCTCCATCCGTTAGCCTTCCTGTCGTACCTGTCATCTTCAGACCTACACATCCATTCATTCAACAAATACTGAGTACTGAGTGCCTGCTGTGTTTTATGGCAGGCATCATCTTTGAAGAGTTTTGCTATAGAGGAAGGTAAAACATCAAGCATATTGATAGTTAAAGTGTTTCACCTTGCAGACCTCTGGGGAGAGATTTCTATGGATTTAGAAGTTGTGCTCATCTCAGGCAAAATACAGGACTTGATGGCATGTGGCAAAAAGTTTTTTTCTTCACGGAAGCTAGCAAAAGGAGACAGAAAGGGAATACAAGGTGAGAGAGATGGTTTATCACTACCCTTTTCCTTCAAGACGTATTTTTCAAATAACAAGTATATATTCAGGGTTGATTCTCTGTGTAGTGTTTTGGTAAATTGTGGAAAAGAAACATGAAAGAGTAACATAATCTCTGCCCTCACAGAACTGACCTGTTTAAAACAAGACTCGTTTGTAGCAAGCGGAAAACCACCAAGCAGTCTCCCTTTCTTCTTTTTGCCCACATGAGATAGTTCTCTAAAGGCTTTTTCATCTCACAAGGATTTAGGCCATAATTACTCTCTTTATCTAAAAAATAAAAGTGTGGTTATAATAATTTTCAAATATTTACAAAATTGGAGATAATAGTATAGTGAACCCCAGCCCCCATAGCCAGCCTCCGGTTTCAGCCGCAATCATCGTTTTGTTCTGTGTGCTTGTTCCTTGCCTGTTTTCTTTTCTTTCCTTTTCTCTTTTCCCTTCCCTTTCCTTCTTTTCTTTTATCATTTCAAAGAAATTTATGACATCCTGTATATTTTACGCTATATGACACAGAAGTGTATTGTAACTCAATGCCTGTATATTATCATAGATATTTAGTAAATACACCTAACCTATCTTCTAATGATGGGCATTTTCATTATTGTTATTATTGTAGTTTATTCCTTGTGAATATTACTTCCTCAACACTTTTATGTACACATGGGGCATTCTCTTGGAATGGAATTTACTGGAAATGAAATTGCTGAAGCCAAGGGTATGCATC
The DNA here is from genome assembly GCA_003697995.1 of Taxidea taxus jeffersonii. Lineage (NCBI taxonomy): Eukaryota > Metazoa > Chordata > Mammalia > Carnivora > Mustelidae > Taxidea > Taxidea taxus. Next base: position 8,028 of record RCUC01089494.1, read on the forward strand.
TTTTACAAATCTCTACATAATACCAAACCGATCTTCAGAACCGCAGTAATTCTTAACTCCCATCAACAATGTGCCTGTTTATCTTTGCTAATCTGGATTTTGTCAGTCTATTAATTCTAACAATCTCCTACTATTATAGATTTTTAAAAAAATTTATGTGCATTTAAAAATTATTGAGGCTAGACATCTGTATTCTTATGGACCATTTATATTTCTTCTTTTGTGAGTTCAGGTGAATTTTTCATAAGCATCATTTTCATTATTCTTATTCAGAAACCATAGTATCATTATTTCTTATATCTGATGTTCAAGACTCTTCATAATTTGGCCCTAACCTATTTTTCTAACTTAATACTATCTGGCAAGAGTCATTCTTCTCCAATAAATAGTTTCTCATTCTTAAACTTCTTCCTATTCACTTTTTTTTTCTTGGATTCACTTTTAAGAATTTTTTTTTTACTTGTTTTCTTAATGTTTTACTTTCTCCTTTTCCTCTGTAAATTCTTCAGAACCCTCTTGTGATATCACTGAAAATTCCGTCAGTTTCCTCTTACTTGAACTTCCACTGCACCTGTTGTTTCTGCCACTGGATTTAGTAGCAAATTATAGACTGCTTCGTTATGTTGTGTATCAGGCACACGCTGTGGCTGGGGCTGTGAATACACAGCTCTGAGTGAACATAGTCTCGGTCCTTGTGAATTTCGTAGTATCCTAATGATGCATTTGTTTCCATATCTTTGAACTTCTTCCAGTCTGCCTCTGTTATATGGGAATTATATGTAGATTTTGAGATGTGTACTTACATGCCCCTAGCTGGACTGGAAGATTACTGAAGGTATAAACCACGTTTTTTTTTTTTTAATTTAAATTTTATTTATTTATTTGACAGAGAGAGATCACAAGTAGGCAGGGAAGCAGGCTCCCCCTCAGCATAGAGCCCAATGCAGGGCTCGATCCCAGGACTCTGAGATCATGACCTGAGCTGAAGGCAGAGGCTTAACCCCTGAGCCACCCAGGAGCCCCTAAACCATGTTTTCTACTTCTCTATTCCTTATAGCACTTAACTCAGTTCTCAGCATGTAGCCATCACTAAGTATATACTCACTCTGTCAACATAGTAACAAAAGTTGTAGACTTTGGAGTCACCTCCCTGACCTCATGGACACTGACTGTGTAACACTTGCAAGTTACTTAGCCCTTCTGAGCTGGTTTTATGTGTAAGGTCATGTATGGAAAGCATTTAGCACAGTGTTTGGTACAGACTAAGTGCTCATTGAAAGATACCACCTAAAAAAAAAAAAAAAGAAAAAAGAAAGATACCACCTTTTATAATAGTTAGACCTCTCAAACCAGAAACTGCCTCAACAGACTGCCTAGCTCCTGTCATCTAAGACTTACTAGATTCTGCTCAGTTTCTTCAATTATCTTCTTCTCTCCTTTTAATCTTCACTGTAACCCACAAAAGAAAGGCATTTTATTTTGTGGTTTAGTGTACACTCTGCTTATTTGCACGTATCTGAATCAAAAGTTCTACAAAGTGTAATATTCACTGTTACTATGTACGACACTCTGCTTTTTTCTGTTGTTAAAGAAAAATGATTATAGCCATTAACACGTTTCAGAACAACAGTTTGAAACACACGCTGGATTTTTGGAATTTGCAGAAGTTGGACTACTACCCAGTCACACAGCTGTGACTTTTCAGTGAAAGAGAAACTGGGGATGAAGGGACAGAGGTCTGGGGCTCATTCTGACTGCGCGCTCTCTCTTTTCCCCTGCATTCTTTGTAGTTAGGTTCCCCTGTTGTGAGTCTGGGCTGGCTGCTGTGGGCAGGAGTGCGCAATTGTGCACGGTCCAGAGCGGCTACCACAGGAGGTTACCCGGGAGTTGGGACAGACCTTACCACCCTGGCAAGAGACAAATATCTCAACCACTTCTTGTGTATGTTGTTTCTCTTAGGAAATTGACATCCATGGGTTTTTAAATTGTTAGCATAGTTCTCAAAAAGTGGCCTTTTTGGGAAAAAAGCTTTCTATTACAGAAATTTTTAAACATTTAAAAAGGAGGTAGAATAGTATAATAAACCCCCATTACCTAAATTTAGTTTCACTGATTATCAACATTATGTCCATTCCAAGGAGAACTTTTAACAAAGAACTTTTAAGACATACGTAATTCCCTTCCTTCGTACACACAGATGATCTTTATTTCAGAAGATGTATGTCAGCCTTAGTGTATGTTCTGTGCTTGAGTGCTCACAGCCTGGTCATTTTACTTGACGGCTGCAAGAGGAGTAAGTAATTCTGTGACATGAGGGAGCAGGGGTAGGGTGGGGTGGATTCTGTGGAGGACTGCCAAGCCCCAGACCCATGTTCCCCAGAGTATGCAGCCGCCTTGTTGACCAGCCTGCTCTTAGGGGAGCAGACATTCATTGCATTTATCTTCTGTCGAAAACCTTTGGTTCTTTGTTCCCTACCCTGCCTATAGAACAAAAATCCCAGACCATAGATTTTGCTTTATGATCTGGTTCCAGCCTATCTTTTTAGTTTTCTCTTCTCCCTGTCTCTTCCCTGCCATATTCAGCTGCTTCTTACTGCTAGAATACTCAGTCCATTTTGGGCTTGTGATTATTTTTCAAGATTCAGTTTAGATTTCGTCTTGTAGGTGAGAGCTTTTTAACTACCCCAGAAGTATGTAGTCCTCTGCTTGTTTTTTCGTTTGTTGGGCGTGAGTGTGTGTGTGTGTGTGTGTTGCCACTTAACTGAGTTGTATTTATTAGTTTATGTTTGCATTCTTCCCTACCTTGAATTAGATGGTGCTCTTCCTCCAAAGCAGAGGCTATCTCTTAGTCTTCTTTGTCTCCTGACCACTTCTCTGCTGCCTGCACATAGTAGGCATCCAGTGATGGTTTGTTGAATGACTATACTTAGAGTTTTAGACTCTGATTTTAACACGTTTTCTCCAGAAAAGAATTCATCAGAGTTGTGTTTTTTTTCTTTTCCCCTTCTCATTTTGTTTTGTGTATTTTTCAGTTTTTTTTTCCTCCCCTCCTTGGGGACGTCCATGTAAATTTCTAAAGAGACCGTAAGTTCTGTAGCCTTTTTCTTGGGGTCAGTATACCTTGGTAAACTAGTATAGAATGCCCATCTTCAGTGCCCCTGCAGCAAAGGTAAGTAAGGTCTGTGTTCATTATGTTTCATTTTCTTGCTGTTGTTGAACAGTGTGGTTTTATGGAGCTTAAAAAGCAAACTGGGGTGGGGTAGGTTTGTGCTTCTAATAGCCTTGACCAATTTCTGATATATTTCAGCTCATGGAATGCTGTGTAAATGCCCTGGTGACATCCTTTAAGGAGACTATCTTAGCAGAGTGCCAAGGCATGATCAAGCGAAATGAAACTGAAAGTAGGTAAAACATCACATAAAGTTCTCATAATCTTTTAAGAGGGTATCTTTGAAGCAGATTACTTTTAATAAGCTGCTGTTAGATCATCCTTTTCTACGTAGGTATATCTGTAATGGTAAACTGTGCTTAAAGAAAATGATAAAATACTTAACACAGCAGTACTGCAAAGAAGGTTATAAATTTACATTTTAAACATTCCACCCTTTGGTATCAACATTGTTTATAGAAAATGGCAGTGGGTTTCAGTTTGTTTTCAGATGTAGGGCTCTGCTTTTATTTTTTATTTTTTTATTTTTTTCAGGGAGATTTCTTATTTTTTAATCACTGCCTTAGCTTACAGGGTTCAGTTATTATTATTATTTTTTTTTTTATTTAAACATATAATGTAACCCCACCCCCCTCTCCCAACATCCCTCCTCCCCACCCCCCTCAGTTTGTTTTATGACATTAAGAGTCTCTTTTGGTTTGTCTCCCTCCTGCTTTTAAAGACTAATTAAAATGACAAACATCTGGGAGAGACTAGAACTAGGTGTTTGGCCTCTGTGTGGAACTTTGTGGCGAGTATTTTTAGAAAGTAATAGGACACTCCTTGTTAATGATCTCCCTCCCTCTTCCCTAAAATATGTTACAATTTAAGGTTTCTGCAAGTGTACTTTTTTATTACTGATATGTTTTCTTAATAAAGATACATTTTGGGAGGTTGAGAGTACATTACAACCAATATGGTAAAAACTCGGATGCATTCCTCTCCGGGTTTCACTGTATATGAGTGCAAGGTCCTGTTTAGTCTCTAGTTGCATTTAAAGTGTGCATTTCGGTCAGTTAGGTTCGTACACTTGTAGTTTTATAGTAAAAAGCTTACTGGATTAGACGAAATCTTAGAATTTGTGTATGCCAGGCTAAATAAATAGATCCGTGTTGGGCTCCATGTGGGCTCCCTTCAGAAGGATATTTAGTGGTAGCTGGTTCTGTGCAGTGAGATTTTTGTGAAGGTCAGTTAAATGGTATAACAGGAGAAAGTGCTTTTATAAACTGGAAAAATTCCTTGTGAATACAGTTTTATATTATCTCTAATACACTTTTATAATCACTTGGAATAATCTGATGATGGGATTTTTTTTTCCACTTGATGATATGGTGCTGTGTATTTAATATTGTATTTACTTTATGAAGTATATTACCCTTCTGCATAAACTTTTGTACTATTTAGGTTTAAAAATATTCTATTATCATATGATCTCGCTGATATGGGGAATTTAAGAAACAAGGCAGAGGATCATAGGGGAAGAGAAGAAAAAATGAAACAAGGTGAAACCAGAGAGGGAGACAAACCATTAGAGACTCTTAATCTTAGGAAATAAACAGGGTTGCTGGAGGGGATGTGGGGTGGGGGCCTAGGGTAACTGGATGATGGACTTTGGGGAGGGTATGTGTTGTAATGAGCACCAGGTGTTCTATAAGACTGATGGATCGCAGACCTGTACCCCTGAAATAAATAATACATTATATGTTTATTCATTGAATTTAAATGTAAGAAAATAATAAAATAAGTAAATAAATAAATAAAAATGTTCCATTGAGTTGAAGGTCAAATGACTCACCTTTTAAGAGGGGTTAGGTTTTATGGTGTGTGATCACTTTTAATAAGAGTTTCTTTTAAAAATAATTTTTGATAGAGCAGGTGGATCAGTAAGTTATAGTACTTGGTAGGAAAAACTCCTAATTATACCCACAGAATACTACTAAAGTTTTCAGTTTCCAACTAATATTTCTCCAGACTTCTTCTATCCTAGGAATTCTAGACCCAAGATACAAATCAAAGAGAAAATGTATTTTGATGGATGAGATGATCACTTGAGTGTGTTCTATCGTTTCAGAATTACATTTGATGTTTTCGCTGATGGACAAAGTTCCCAATGGGATAGAGCCAATGTTGAAGGACTTGGAGGAACATATTGTTAGTGCCGGCCTGGCAGATATGGTAGCAGCTGCTGAAACTATTACTACCGTGAGTGTCCTTGGTGGGGGGTGCACGTATGTCCGTGATGTTCCTTAAATGCGAGATTGGGTACTTAAAATAGTAATTGATGATAAAACAGTAATGTTGGAACGTCTTTTAATATCAAGACAAGAATTTTTCAGAGAATTTCTCAAATTTTCGAGCTACAGTGTTTTATTAAAATTTTGTTTATATTTTCTCATTTTTTGGTGTTTTCTTTTTTAAAAACCTCAATTGAGTATAAAACATTTTATTTTTAGGACTCTGAGAAATACGTTGAGCAGTTACTTACATTATTTAATAGATTTAGTAAACTCGTCAAAGAAGCTTTTCAAGATGATCCGCGATTTCTTACTGCAAGAGATAAGGTATATATTCTTGTATAGTAACAATATTGTCATAATTTACCTTAAAAGGGAACTTGCACCATTATGCTACTAAATTATAGACTAAAAACATAGGAACTCTGATTTTTTAATCAGTGGAGGACAACCATTTTTATTGTATGTGGTTTGTTATATGGTTTTGTAAGAATTGGGTATGCTTGTGAATTAGAATCTAGCTAGGAAATTCGTCTTCATTTTTTTTGAGATTTTAAAAAATTATTGAATTCCTATTCATCCATCCTTTAAGACCTGCGTCAAAGTACACTTCTGGAACTTCCATGATACCCTGCCTCCCTCACATCCTGTCCTCCAGCACAGTTTGTCCTCTGTCCTCTGCCCTTTTCATAGGACTTCTGGGGCTCAGGTCCCATTTATCCCACTTCCCTTGCCCCTTTCTCCTGCCCTTACTGGTATGGGATAATAATGAAACAGGGTATTATCCTTCAGGTTTTATCTTTTAAAGTTGTTTTTTTTTTTTTTTAATTTAAAGAGAGAGAATGTGCATGGGGGCCGGGGGCAGAGAGGGAGGGAGAGAGAGAATCCCAAGCAGACTCCCCACTGAGCGCATAGCTCCACACAGGGCTCCATCCCACGACCCTGAGATTATAACCTGAGCCGAAATCAAGAGTTAGAAGCTTAACTGACCAAGCCCCAGGGTTTTATCTTTTTAAACATCATAAATGTCATAAATCTATCACTAGAAATGAGCGTCCGTTTTTCACTTTGATTTACCTTTCTTATTTCCCAAGTTAGATTTTTTTTTCTTTCTGTAACTCTAAAAAGACCATCAACTTTCTCCACTGGGGTTTTTTCCCCCATTTTTAGGTGGGTAGGTAGATAGAGAGAGAGAGAGGGTAAGTAGGCTTTAAGGGAGGATAGAAGTGTAGTGTGCGTTAGTTCGAAATATTAAATGGAGTGGCCAGCCAAAGGCTTTGTTGAGGAGGCATCTGAATCAGGATTGAAAGTGATTAAGAAATAAAGTAATATGGCTGTCTGAGGGAAGAGTATCTAGCAAAAGGGACAGCTTAAAAAGCTGTAAGACAGGAATTTACCTGTCATATTTCAGGAACAGGAGGAAAAAAGGTCACTGTGGCCTGAGTGGATGGAGTGAGGGGAGAGGAATAGGAAATGAAGTCAAAGATAATAGGAGGCCAGATCACGGAAGACCCTGAGCTATGGAAGGAAGTTTGGTTTTCACCCCGAGTAGGATCGAAAGTCATTAGAAGGTTTTGAACAGAATGGATATGACTTACATTTTAACAGGGTCACTTGGTTGCTGCAAAAAGAATAGACTGAAGGGGGGCAAGAGAAGAAGTAAGAACATTGGCTAAGAACCTATTTAAGTAGTTCATAAAGTAATGATGGAGGCTGGGCCCTGAATGATAGTTGTTAGAGGCAGTCAAAATTGGTTGGATACTGATTATGACAACAGACTACATGAGATTTGCCAATGAATCAGATGTAGAACATGATAGAAAGAGACCAGTCAGGGATGACATTTAAATTTTTGTTCTGATTGATTAGAAGCACATGCTTGCTGAGATGGGGAGGATGATAGGAGAGGCAGGTTTTGGGAGGGATGGTAATTAGATTAGGAGCTCAGTTTTGGACAGGTTAACTTCGAATTGCTGTGTGGCAATGTGAAGTATGGCGTGTAAGGGAAAGAACAGACCTGAATAATAAATTTGGGAGCTTTAACATATGGATGGCATTTAAAGTGCTGACACTGGCCATGATCACCAGTGTAATGAGTGAGGATGGAAAAGACAAGAGATCCAAGGTCTGGCTTGGGGCACTGTCAGAACTGTTACTAGAAAGAGGAAGAACCAGCTTTTGTGAGGAGAGAGAAGAGTGAGTGGAATGAGCCAGAGAATACAGTGTCGTAGACAACACGTGGAACAAGCACTTCCAGGACGAGGGCATGGTGTGCTGGTTTAAAGTGCTGCTGCCAGGGCGCCCCCGGGGCTCAGGCGGTGAAGCGGCCGCCTTCGTCTCAGGTCATGATCCCAGGGTCCTGGGATCCAGCCCCGTGTTGGGCTCCCTGCTCAGTGGGGCGTCTGCTTCTCCCTCTCCCTGCTCATGCTCTCTCTCACTATCTCTCTCTCTCAAATAAATAAAAACAAAAAATAAATAAAATGCTGCTGTGTCTTGCAAGACGGGGGTTAAGCATTGTCTTGTGCACGGAGGTTGTGAGTGACTTTGGTAAGAACGAGTGGGTTGAGCGGCGCTACCAAAGCCCGGTTGTGGGGAGGGTTTTTCCAACAGGAGTGGCAGCAGAGAAAGTGGAGACCATGCGTTAAGTAATTCGTGCAGGAAGTTTTTAGCTTAGGGGGATAAATAACGCAGGAGTTGGAGGTGAGCCAAGGCAAGGGAGACTGTTTAGATTTAAATAATGATAAATTTGTGTGCGTAGGAAGAGTGCACGGGGAAAGATGATATAGGAGAAATGAGAGGGAATTCTGTTCACCTCGGTTTTATTAGCATAATAGGGAGTCCCATCCTCTCCGAAAGTCTCCGTGGGGAGAAAATGGGGGAGGCTGAAGGGAAAGACGATGCGTGAAGTGTGTTCTGGGGGAGTGTGCACAGGGAGAATGGTATGGCTGTCAGGCAGCACTGAGACCCTACTTGAGAATACTGACAGTCCTGACGTGAGAGGGAACACGCTGAAGTCGTGGCTTGAAAAATTGTCAGGCCACAGACGCTGTTAAAATACCAAACTATATTTTAAATATTAAAAATAATGTTCATTTCATTGTAAATTCTTTGCAGGCATATAAAGCAGTTGTTAATGATGCTACCATATTTAAACTTGAATTACCTTTGAAGCAGAAAGGGTAAGTTTTTAAAAAATCACGTTTAAAATTCTTAACTTTTTTGGAGTGTATTAGACATCATTGGGTATGTGTGGTGTCCTGTCTCCCTAAAATCTATTAGGTTTGATTTTTGCACTGCTTTTTTTTTTTTTTTACTTTTATGATTTTTGCTGCCTTTGACTATTAAAAACTCTCTTAGTTTTTAATTTCATATTATCTCCCATGGTGACCAAAAAATGTTGATCTTATTTTTTTAAGTAGAAAAATGTTCTTAATCTTTTAGAATCTCTATGTGATTTTTTCCTCATTAGTCTCTAAAGCTACTTTATTATTTATAAAAGCATAGAATATAACTCAATTCACCATACTGAAAGAGGGAAGTCAATTTTAATGTAAATATTTATATTGCCATTTAAAAAAATACAAAACAATGAATTAAATGGATACATTAATAAACTAAATTTACACATTGGTAAAGCTGAGCTAGTTATGGTACCTTTAGAGTAGTACTAAGCACTAAGGTTAATTGGAAAAATGTTTTGATATACTTTCTAGCTAAGAATTGCTATTTTAGGGGCACCTGGGTGGTTCAGTAGGTTAAGTGTCTGCCTTTGGCTCAGGTCATGATCCCAGAGTCCTGGGATTTTAGCCCTGCGTTGGGCTCCCTGCTTGGCAGAGAGCCTGCTTCTCTCTCTGTCTGCTGTTCCTCTGCTTGTGTTCCCTCTTTCTTTCTCTCTCTCTGACAAATAAATAAAATCTTTTAAGTGTTTTTTAAAAAAGATTTATTTGAGAGAGTGCGTGCATGTACATGTGCTTGAAGGGGGGAGGGACAGAGGGCAAGAGACTCAAGCAGACTCCCTGCTGAGGACGTCCCGTGTGTTCATCCTCCCTGAGAATGACCTCACAGTCACTTTGTCAGCCCTACCCTGCCTCCTTCCTGAGGCAGCCATCCTTCTGATTATTACAGCACAGATTACTTTTGCCTGCTCTAGGACTTCATATAAATGGAATCGTACAATATGTACTTTAGTGTGTAAAGTTTCTCTCAGTGCACTGTTTTGTGATTCATCCATGTTTTTGCACATCACGGTGGTTTGTTTCCCTGGTGTTTGTACTGCTTTACCCTCCCACCAGTGCCAGTGGATCCTCATTTTTACCAACATTTAGTGTTATTTTAATTTTAGTCCTTCTAAATGTGCGTAATGATTATCACCGTGTGGTGGTAATTCCATTTCCCTTAAGACTTAATTGGTGTTGAGCACTTTCTCTTGTACTGTTTGGCTTTCTTGTATTTTACTTAAGTATCTGTTCCACTCTTTTGCCCGTTTTGTTTTTTTTTTCCCCACAGCATTATTTTCATTAGGAAGCTATAACAGTTCTTAGATAGTCTGTATGTAGACTCTGAGAGAGACATGCTTTTCTTTTATGGTTTTTGCTTTTTTATGTTTTGTCCAGAAAAGCTTTGTCTGTTTCTAACCCTATGACATGAAGATAATCTTTTTTATTTCTTCTAGAAGCTTTAGAATTTTAGCTTAAGATCCATCTTAAATAAACGATTATTTATATTCTAAGTAGGGGGTTAAATTTAATGATTTTTTTCCTTTTCCATATGGATAGCAACTGGTTTCATCATCATTTGTTGGAAATACTTACCACCCCCACTACATTGCTTTAGTGCCTTTTGTCAAAAATCAAGTGACTTAAAATATGTGTGTATTTCTGGGCTCTCTATTTTATTCCATTTTTTTTATTTGGCTATCCTTAGGCCATTACTACATAGTCCTAATTAATACAGTTCTATGGTAAGCCAAGTAGTTTAATTTTGTTCTTTTTTTCCATGAACTCTTTTGATGTTCTAGAATTTTGTTAGTATGTAGAAATATAGTTGATTGTTGTATATTGATTTTATATCCTGTTACCTTGTCAAAGCTATTCCAGTAGTTGTTTTGTAGATTTCTTAAGAGTTTTCTGTGTAAATAATTATGTAATCTGTGAATACTGTTTTACTTCTTTTTGATCTTAATACCACTTAGTTCTTTTTCTTGCCTTGCTACACTGGTTAGGATCCTAAGTACCATGTTGAATAGAGCTTACATTAGAGCCTCATTAAGATGAGAAATAACATTCACAAGGAAACAAGTCCAGACACCGTAGTTTTATTTTATTTTTTAAATTTTTTTAAAAACATTTTATTTATTTATTCAACAGACAGAGATCACAGGTAGGCAGAGAGGCAGGCAGAGAGAGGAGGAAGCAGGCTCCCTGCTCAGCAGAGAGCCCGATGTGGGGCTCGATCCCAGGACCCTGAGATCATGACCTGAGCCGAAGGCAGAGGCTTTAACCCACTGAGCCACCCAGGTGCCCCCAGACACCGTAGTTTTAAATGAGTATGTGTATCTCTAAGTTTGTCCACTGAGAGGACCTAGCAGCAGTGACATCCCAAAAGCAATGAACACAACTAGCACCAGATCTAGTCCACTAAATATTATTGTCCACTGAAAGAAGTTAGGGCTGTGTGAAAAATGGCTGATTCTGCCAGAGGTAGACTTCTTCTTGACCAAACTGCAACCCAACCCCCAGTTGAATTAAAGTGATTGGCCTCCTCCAGAGCAAAACAGAGCTTGAACCCACTCCTAATGGGAGCTGACATCATCTGGTGCCTCCGTGATGCTTTACATGTAGTGCTCAGTAATCATGATGACATTACCAGGCTTGTGAAGGCAGAGACACTTAACGCTCAATGAAGAGAAAAACCATTTTAGAAACAGACTGTCAAATGATCCCAATATTGGAATTGGCAGATAAGGACTTTAAAATAATTAAGATCGGGGTGCCTGGGTGGCTCGGTGGGTTAGGGCCTCTGCGGTCGGCTCCAGTCATGTTATCGGGGTCCTGGGATCAAGCCCCATGTCAGGCTGTCTGCTCAGCAGGGAGCCTGCTTCCTCCTCTCTCTCTGCCTGCCTCTCTGCCTACTTGTGATCTCTGTCTGTCAAATAAATAAAAATCTTAAAATAATTAAGATCAATAGCTTAACCACAGTGATACACCACTCACACCCACTAGAATGGCTAAAATTGAAGACAGTAGCAAGTGTTGGTGAGGATGTGGAGAGATTGGATTCATATATAGTTCATCTATGCAGCTACTTTGGAAATAGTTTGGTAGTTCTTCAAGAAGTTAAATAAAGAATTACTGTATCACCTAGCAGTTCCACTACTGGGTATGTACCCAAGAGAAAAAAACATATACCCTCTCAAAAATTTGTGCATGAATGTTTGTAGCAGCATTATTCTTAATAGCCTTCCCCAAAAGGAAACAACCCGAATGCCCATTGTGTGATGAATGGGTAAGCAGCATGCGGTATGTCGGTGCAGTGCGATATCATTCAGCCATAAAACAATGAATTCTGATACATGCTACAACATGAATGCAACCCTGAGAATATGCTAAGTGAAATCAGCTACATATAAAAGAACACATTTTCTATCATTCCACTTATATGAGGTATCTAGGATAGGCAAATTCATTGATATAAAAAATAAAATTGGGGATGCCTGGGTGGCTCAGTTGGTTAAGCGGCTGCCTTCAGCTCAGGTCATCGGGCTCCTTGCTCGGCAGGGAGCCTGCTTCTCCCTCTGCCTCTGCCTGCCTCTCTGTCTACCTGTGCTCACTCTCTCTCTCTCTCTGACAAATAAATAAATAAAATCTTTTTAAAAATTAATTAATTAATTAAATTGGCATTAACAGGGACTGAGGGTGGTGGAGTACAGAATTACTGTTTCATGGGTGTAAGGTTGCTGTTTACGACAGTGAGAAAGTTCTGCACGCAGATCGTATTTGCAGAACATTGTGAATGTACTTAATGCCCTAAATTGTAAACTCAAAAATGGTTAAAATTGTAAATCTTTTTACCACAATAAAAAAGGAAAGTAGTTTTAAAAGAAATTAACTACCAGTATGAGTTACGATAAGGATGAATCTTAAGAGCATTATTCTAGGGGCACCTGGGTGGCTCAGTGGGTTAAAGCCTCTGCCTTCGGCTCGGGTCATGATCCCAGGGTCCTGGGATCGAGCCCCGCATCGGGCTCTCTGCTCAGCAGGGGAGCCTGCTTCCTCCTCTCTCTCTGCCTGCCTCTCTGCCTACTTGTGATCTCTGTCAAATAAATAAATAAAATCTTTAAAAAAAAAAAAAAAAGAACATTATTCTAAGTAAAAGAATTCAGTCACAAAATACCACATATTGTATGGTTCCCTTTATTGAGATGCTCAGAATAAGGAAATCCATAAAGAGAGAAGGTAGATGACTTGTAGCCAGGGACCAGGAGGGAGAGATAGCTGGGAATGACATTCGACTGGTGATGAGTATGGGGTTTCTTTTAGGGATAATGAAAATGTTTTAAAATTTCACTGTGATGGGGTGCACAGGTGGCTCAGTTGGTTAAGCGTCTGCCTTCAGCTCAGGTTACTATCCCAGGGTTCTGGGATCGAGCCCTGCTTTGGGCTCCCTGCTCAGTGGAGAGTCTGCGTCTCCCTTGGCCTCCCGCCCTCTCTCATGAATGAAGAAAATCTTCAAAAAAATTTTTTTAAAATTTCATTATGATGATGGTTGCACAAGTTTGTAGATATACTTAAAAAACATTGGATTAGGTAGTTTAAATGGATGAACTGCATGGTATGTGAATTATATCTTAGTAATAATAAGTTTAGATAGATAAGTAATAAATCATATTAATGGATACATAGGTGGAAATTGTTACCTGAGAAAAGATAAAATGTGTATAGCAATCTGAAATTGGAATTCTAGAGAACAGAAAAGGGGGACATAAGCAGTATTTGAAGAGCAGTTGACCAGAAATTTCCAAAACAGATGCAAGATGCCAGTTAGGTTCAGACATCTCTCTGAATCCCAAACAGGATGGATGCAGATTAAGCCATTCCTAAGTGTGTCATAGTGAAACAGCTGAGAACTGAAGACAGAGAGCTCTAAGACGGCCCTGGGGGGAAGTGACATGTGGCCTTCACAGAAACAGCCCCGAAAGGCCGAGGCCAACCACCATCTTCTAAGCAGGCCTGTTGGAGGAAGGGAGACAGAAGGCCTCCCTGCAGGAGGGTGGCGGCTCCTGCAGCAGCGAGGCATTGTCAGTGGGAATAGACTCAAAGAAATAGAGGGACTCTGGGAAAGTGAGCTAGTGGTCGTCCAGTTTCAGAAACACCTTCCCCAAGTCTGCCCTGTGGAAGCCGGAAATCAGCTCTGGGTCCTCCTCTCCTTCACATCTGCTCTCCTCTACACCCGAGCCCTCTAGTGGAAGTACCAGTTACTGTTTTCTCTTTCCACTTCCCCCGGCTTTTCCTCCCTGCTTTATAAAGAAAGGCGCACCTCTCTCTCTCCTTCTACTGCTTTGTTTTGCCTTGAAACATAAAAAGCCTCCAAGCTGCAGAAGAAGGGAATATTTTGAAACGGTGGGATTGATGTACAGAAAATGAATTTCTGACAACTAGATGTCAGAAGTCACATGGTTTCCATAATTTGATGCATTACTAAAAATGACCATTTTTATTAGATCTGTATGTATTTTTTAAGCATATAACTCAGGAGGTTCTCAATGAATGGTGTAACATCAGAAAACTTTCCACTCCCATCTGCTTATGTGAAATAATATTTTTTCAGGACAGATGTACAGTTACGAAAATAAAAAGTATTAAAAAATAGGGGCACCTGGGTGGCTCAGTGGGTTAAAGCCTCTGCCTTCGGCTCGGGTCATGATCCCAGGGTCCTGGGATCGAGCCCCGCATCGGGCTCTCTGCTCAGCAGGGAGCCTGCTTCCTCCTCTCTCTGCCTGCCTCTCTGCCTACTTGTGGTCTCTGTCTGTCAAATGAATAAATAAAATCTTTTAAAAAAATTTAAAAAAGTATTAAAAAATAAAATAAATAAAATTGTGGTTTCTGGATTCGTTAAGTAGGAGGGGAAAAAGTTTCATCTACCTCATAAAGATATTGTGTATGTTTTATACATACAGACACAACGTAATTATGTTGTTTTGGTAAGTTGTGTACTTTTTAAAAAAATTTTTTATTAACATACAATGTATTATTTGCCCCAGGGATGCAGGTCTGTGAATCATCAGGCTTACACACTTCACAGCACTCACCACCATATCACATACCCTCCCCACTGTCCATAACCCAGCCACCTGTAAGTTATGTACTTAAAACAATTTGAATAACTCCATTCTGGGACACTTGAGTTTTATATACACAAATTTTAGAATGTCGAATTTTAATTTATTTACATTCATAATTTAGAGAAGCCAGATAAAGAATGAATGTAAGACTTCCAAGCATAAAAATATAGTACATCCAGAATTATTAAAAAAAATACAATACATTGACTTTTAAACTTTGTTTTAAAGATTTTATTTATTTGATAGACAGGGAACACAAGCAGGGAAAGTGGGAGAGGGAAAGGAAGCAGTAGGCTTCCTGCTGAACAGGGAGTCTGATGCGGGGCTTGATCCCAGTACCCTGGAATCATGACCTGAGCCAAAGGCACATGCTTAACCGACTGAACCACCCTGGTGTCCTGGCTTTTAAATTTTGTTAGCAAAGTAAAATAGAGATGCAGGTTCTTCATTGTTTCAGAAAAGTTTGCTTACTTTTCTAAAATGGATGATGGTAGGTATCACATAACTGTGGAATTTAGGTTACCTTGGATACATTACGAAGAACAGTTTTTTCTTGATATATTAATATCAAAAAGTTCTAAATGCTAACTTAACAAAATATGTACAATGTTTTCAAAAGTATTTAGGAAGTTAGTACCTGAATAAAAAAAATTTTTTTTAAAGATTTTATTTATTTATTTATTTATTTGACAGACAGAGATCACAAGTAGGCAGAGAGGCAGACAGAGAGAGGGGGAAGCAGGATCCCCGCCCAGCAGAGAGCCCAATGCAGGGCTCGATTCCAGGACCCTGAGATCATGACCTGAGCTGAAGGCAGAGGCTTTAACCCACTGAGCCACCTAGGCGCCCCCTGAATAAAAATTTTTAAAGATGATTGGCAAGGCCAGCACTCCAGGCGGGGCAGGGCGGTATCTGGGGTATAGAATGTGGGTCTCACTCTCAACATCCTGTAGGTGCACCTGTAGGAAATTAGGAGTAAGTGCCTCTTTGAGTTAGGCACCCTCTTTGTCTTGCTCATCCTTGTCTGAGCCCTGATCACTGGGTTTACACAACATAAAGAATATGTGAAATATTGGCTTTAGGAAAAATTTTTGCAGATATTCACTTTTCATCAGCTGCTTTTAATTTGTTTTTTTAGGGTAGGATTAAAAACTCAGCCTGAATCAAAATGCCCCGAGTTGCTTGCCAATTACTGTGACATGTTGTTGAGAAAAACACCGTTAAGCAAAAAACTAACCTCCGAAGAGATTGAAGCAAAGCTTAAAGAAGTGGTATGTATTTTTTTCTAATTTCAGCAGTTTTAATTACCTCACATTGAATTTGTGTTGTGCTTACGAGACTTTGTGTGGTAGCAGCTAATGTAAAATTTTACAGTCTAAGATCTCTAGAGGGCAGTTATTTCTCTTCCTGGGAATTTTTATTCTGTAGCTTCTAGAAAAGGGAAATAGTATTTAATTCTTCCCCTTTCCTGATTCTTGTGAAGGAATTCAATGCTACTTCCTATTAAAGGACAAAGAAAGGGAAAATGGAGCGGATGGTGTTTGGAATGACAGTAGAGAGACTGGGGGTTTGTCACTTCTTTCTTTTTGTGAGAGCTCAAAATAGAGAACTAGAAATGAGTGAGTGTAGATAAGAATTAATTGCTTTCATTTTTGTCTCCTGGCTACTAGTGTCATTTGCTATAAGCCCAGGAATACAAGGAAGAAAAAAAGTAAGAAGATAGAAGGTATAGACAAGAAGGCTTAAGAGATTAGTATCAGGTTGAATTGAAAAGGCTATACAGAAGAGAAATTTGGGGGAGAACCCTTAATTTTGATGTACAGTTTTACATTATTTATTAAATCTGAAAAGTTGATGTTTATAGGAACTAAAAGGTTCTTTGATTAAAGTCCCAAATTTGCTAGCTTTTAAAGTAGCTAAGTAGGGTATTGGGACTGGTCAGTTTTCTGAGATGGGCAGTTCGGTAGGCTTCTGTCTATATATATATATTTTACAATATGTGTTTATGTAAATTTTTGGATTTTGACATTGGGGTTATGAAAGGGTCTCAGTGAGAGAGTTGGCTAAGAATATACATGAATTGAAAGTAACTTTGTTTTCTGTATAGCTGCTGGTACTTAAATATGTACAAAATAAAGATGTTTTTATGAGATACCACAAAGCTCATTTGACACGACGTCTTATATTAGACATCTCTGCTGATAGTGAAATTGAAGAGAATATGGTGGAGTGGCTAAGAGTAAGTAATTTTATATACATATATATGTATTTTTTTTTAATATAGCACATGGTTCTTATGTGTGCTTAATACATTTTGGTGATGTTAGTGTCAAAGAAGTAGGGGGCATTTTATAAGAGCATGGCATCAATTATATAAAACCAAGTGATATCTAATAAAGTAGATTTTCTTTTGTGTTTTTTTAATTTTAATTTTTTAATTTATTTATTTGACAGATAGATCACAAGTAGGCAGAGAGGCAGGCAGAGAGAGAGAGGGGGAAGCAGGCTCCCCGCTGAGCAGAGAGCCCGATATGGGACTTGATCCCAGGACCCTGAGATCTTGACCTGAGCTGAAGGCAGCGGCTTAACCCACTGAGCCACCCAGGTGCCCCTAAAGTAGATTTTCTTAATAAAGACTTAGTGAGACACTTTCGCTCTTGGTTTGCTTCTGGTGTTTTGCACTTTTGTATTTCCACTTTTGTTTGAATTGACCTTATTAAAAGGGCTATGGGACAAATCATTGTATTTTTAAGGTCTTTTCAGTATTAAATGCTTAACTGTAGGGATGTTTGTAAATAATGACTTTTATATAGCTAAAAGAACCAATACGTAAGAGATGATGGCTTATTTCGGGTAATAATGCTAATTTAATTATGATTATATTCTCATATCAAAGTATTTTAAGTCTGTTCCTGTCAGTTCACTTAAATGGGATTTGAGTTATATTACAATGAATGTCTTCTATTCATATATATGATGTTAAGATACATAATATGATTATATTATATAAGATGGTATAGTATATAGTTATGTGTATTTTATATATAGCTTCATTTATATATATATTTCACAATATGTGTTTATAGATTGCCCTGCTTTGCATACTATAGGATAGTGAAAATTACTCTGCATACTGACAGTGTGCAAAATGATCTTTTTTTTATTCCTCATTAAACTTTTGTTTTAATGGGTCTCAAAATTCTGTGACAGATTTTTGGTCAAGTTGTTTCCATTAAAAAGTACTGATTTTAAAAACTAATATCTTAAAACTGCCACACACACACAAAAAAACAAATAGTCCACAAAACATTCTTTCCTTCTGAAGGTTTTACGATGCATTGTTATCATTAACCAGTCTTTTACTATTAAACTTAAATGGCCAATTGACACAAACAGTTCTGAGACCGTTCTTCCACCACTGATTAAGGCTGGGGTGGCAGGTATTGGGGATAATATTCATTTAGCTTTCTGAGCTTTCTGGGCAGACTTGGTGACCTTGCCAGCTCCAGCTGCCTTCTTGTCCACTGCTTTGATGACACCCACAGCAACAGTCTGTCTCATGTCACGAACAGCAAAACGGCCCAGAGGAGGATAGTCAGAGAAGCTCTCAACACACATAGGCTTGCCGGGAACCATATCAACAATGGCAGTGTCACCAGATTTCAAGAACTTGGGACCATCTTCCAGCTTTTTCCCAGAACGACGATCTATCTTCTCCTTCAGCTCAGCAAACTTGCAAGCAATGTGAGCTGTGTGGCTATCCAGCACAGGTGCATATCCAGCACTAATGTGGCCTGGATGGTTCAGGATAATCACCTGAGCTGTGAAGTCAGCTGCTTCCATTGGTGGGTCATTTTTGCTGTCATCAGCCACATTGCCACGACGAACATCTTTCACAGATACGTTCTTGACGTTGAAGCCCACATTATCCCCAGGAAGAGCCTCACTCAAAGCTTCATGGTGCATTTCAACAGACTTGACTTTGGTTGTAACATTGACTGGAGCAAAGGTGACCACCATGCCAGGTTTAAGAACACCAGTCTCCACTCAGCCCACAGGGACGGTACCAATACCACCAATTTTGTAGACGTCCTGGAGAGGCAGACGCAAGGGCTTGTCAGTTGGACGAGTTGGTGGCAGAATGCAATCCAGAGGTTCAAGCAGTGTGGTTCCACTGGCATTCCCATCTTTACAGGTGACTTTCCATCCCTTGAACCAAGGCATATTAGCAGTTGGCTCCAGCATGTTGTCACCATTCCAACCAAAAATTGGCACAAATGCTACTGTGTCGGGGTTGTAGCCAGTTTTCTTAATGTAGGTGCTGACTTCCTTAACGATTTCCTCGTATCTCTTCTGGCTGTAGGGTGGCTCAGTGGAATCCATTTTGTTAACACCAACAATTAGTTGTTTTACACCCAGTGTGTATGCCAGAAGGGCATGCTTAAGGGTCTGCCTGTTCTTGGTCACATAATACTTGCTGGTCTCGAATTTCCACAGGGAGATATCAATGGTGATACCACGTTCACGTTCAGCTTTCAGTTTATCCAAGACCCAGGCATACTTGAAGGCGCTTTTTCCCATCTCAGCACCCTCCTTCTCGAATTTTTCGATAGTTCTTTTGTCGATCCCACCACATTTGTAGATCAGACGACCAGTAGTGGTGGACTTGCCTGAATCTACGTGTCCGATGACGATGATGTTGATATGAGTCTTTTCTGGTTTAGGTTGAGCAGTGGTTTTCACAACACCTGTGTTCTGGCGGCAAACCCATTGCGAAAAAAAAAGTGTGCAAAATGATCTTAATGTTAACAATTAGTGGGAAAAATTATTGTTTTATGACTGAGAAATTTCTGTTAAAACATTAAAAACTCTCTTTTACCTAGGAAAAAAATTTATAAAATGAATATGTATTTAGTACATTGTTGTAATTTAAGACATAAGAAACTTTCAGAACTAAAGTACTGTTTCTCTGTAAAAATCTTAAGATTAGTTAGAAAAATATTTGCAATTCATATGTCCAGTGCTGTATCTAGAATACATAAAGAACTCTTACAACTCCCTAGTAGAAACACAGCTAAGGTACAAGTAGGCACAGAATTAAAGCAGACATTTCTTCCCAGAAGATACCCACATGGCCAATGCATGTATCGGAGATGTTGGACATCATTAGTCATTAGGGAAACACAAATCAAAACCGTAGCAAGATAATTTTTTTTTTTTACTTCTGCTTTTCTCCCACTTACCTTTACTCCCACCGCGGTAGCTAAAATTAAAAAGAAAACAAGTGTTGGCACGGAAGAGAAGTTGGAACCTTACGCGCAGCTGGTGAGACTATAAATCAGGGCGGCCGCGGGGGAAAACTGCTGGTTCACTCTTAGAAGCTGAACATCGAGTCAGCCCAGCAGTCCTCCTCCTAAGTAATTGCACTCAAGAGAAATGAAAGCATATGAGCACACGAGAACCTTGTCTGTGAATGTTCACAGCGGTGTTACTGATAAGCACCACAGCATGCAAACAACCCACAATGTCCACCAGCTGATAATGGATAAATCAGATGTGGTTTAATCATACAATGGGAAGATACTTAGTAGTCACAAGAAAAGCCGTCCTGACACACACTACGACACAATGGAACTTGGAAAACACTGCTGAGTGAAAGAATTGAGTTACAAAGACCACTCGTATATGATTCCACTAAAACAAAATGTCCACAGTGGCCAAATCCACAGAGACCCTATAAATACACTAAAACCTACTTAATTGTATACTCTGAAAGAGTGAGTGTTGTGGTAGATGAGTTGTATCTCAGGGAAGCTGTCCTGTAAATGAAGAGTAGTTTGAGCAGCCCTGGCCTTCGTGTCATGTGACTTAGAAGAGCATCTTCCTGTGCCTCTGAGAGGAGTCAGCCCCGCTCCCCGCTCCCCGCCCCCCTCTTCCGTGAGCCTGGGTCAGCTTCCAGCCTGTTGTCATTCAGGCTCTCAGTGTTGTGAAAGTGTTTGCCGGTGTCACTTCTGGGGCATCTTGCTTTTTTTTATTACTGCTCCTTTCCCACTTAAGTTGATAATTTACCTTCAGTAAATTTACCTTGAGGTAACTTACCTGAAATTCCTCTGCCTGTATACTTAGCGTATTCAACGTTTGGCAAATTGGCCTCAGTCAGCTCTTCTAGAATGTCATTTATGTTCTATTAGATTATTTTCATTCCCAGCTTTATTTTTATTTCTGTGGTGTCCTTTTACTATTGTCATCGCCCACGTAGCTCTCTCTTGATAAATTTTTCTTAGCCATTTTTGGTTATCCATTTTTATAAAATGTCGGGTGGATTTATCCCTAGAAGGCAAGGATGCAACCTTGGATGCAACCAAGTATGCAACAAAACCGTGTGCCTTGCTTTCTGAGGGTAAACTGGATTAATAGATGACTAAGATTTTGAAAAAAGGTGTCGTGACTGGGCACTGATGAGAATAAATTTTGTCCTTTAGGCATTCTTCACATTTAATACATGGTGATAACGGAGAGTTGACATGTGTTGTTGAGGGACTAGTGTTACTGAACTCTACTGTGGTGACTGATTCATGTCGATTAGAATCATGCAGAGAAAGCCTGGGTGACCTGTACTCTGTCGTTTCATTTTTAAGAATCAAATTTAATACATATTAGAATATAAATATTCTAATAAAGGAATGATTTTATATTAAAGCATCTAAGACTTAGTTTCCTGTTAAAAGTTTTTCTTAATGGTATATCAGATATATTATTATTCATTACCTCTTTTGTCTTGGCCTTTCATAGGAAGTTGGTATGCCAGCAGATTATGTAAACAAGCTTGCTAGAATGTTTCAGGACATAAAAGTATCTGAAGATTTGAACCAAGCTTTTAAGGAAATGCACAAAAACAATAAATTGGCTTTACCAGGTATTATTTTATAATTGTGTGTGTATGTATATATACACATATATACATATATATGTACATATGTACCCTTTTAAAGAGAATATTTTTGTTTTCCAGTATATTAAAAATGAACCCTAGCTGTAACAGATACAAAGATGTTACAAAGTCCACATTCCTTGAAGACATCCAGCAAAACAGAATTTAACAGAATTTAGATTTGCTAATCCTTATTTTTATGTATGTATGTATTTTTAAAATTATTTTTAAATTATTTTTTAAGATTCATTTATTTATTTTAGAGAGCGAGCATGAGCAAGAAGGGCAGAGGGAAAGAGAGAGAGAATCTCAGGCTGACTCTGTGTTGAGGTCAGAGCCCAACATGGGGTTCAGTTTCATGACCCTGAGGTCATGACCTGAGTTGAAACCTAGAGTTGGATGCTCAACTGACTGTGCCACCTAGGCGCCCCTATTTTTTATTTCTTCAAAGTAGCCCCAACTCACTGCCTGAGCTTTACATGTTTCAGATCCAGTCACGTGAAGAGACTAACTTCTTTTTTATTTTAAGATTTTATTTATTTACTTTTAAGTAGGCTCCACGCCCAGCATTAATGAAACCATGACCCTGAGATCAAGACCTTGGCTGAGACCAAGAGTTGTATGCTTCACCTACTGAGCCACCCAGGCATCTCCCCCGCCCTTTTTTTCCCCTAAAGATTCTATTTATTTATTTGAGAGAGAGAGAGCACCAGTAGCAGGGTGGGGGAGGGGAGAAGCAGACTCTCACCTGAGCAGGAAGCCTAACACGGAGCTCAATCCCAGGACCCTGGGATCATGACCTGAGCAGAAGGCAGATGCTTAACTGACTAAGCCTCCCAGGTGCCCCTCCCTCCCGTTTTGTTTTTGTTTTTTTTTTACATAGTCTCTACAGCCAGTGTGGTGTTCAAACTCATAACCCCCAGATCAAGGGTTGCATGTTCCCCCAACTGATCCTTATTATAATTTTTTTTTTCTAAAAGGACACTTTTAACAAATCTTTAGGATTTTGTTTAGTTTTCACCAATGCTTACCCAGTGTTTATGTATTTGTTTCTTTTTAATTTTATACATTTTCAAGATTATTTATTTCATATTTTCTGATATTCTTGCCTATAGCTGATTCAGTTAATATAAAAATTCTGAATGCTGGGGCCTGGTCAAGGAGCTCTGAGAAAGTCTTTGTCTCACTTCCTACTGAACTGGAGGATTTGATACCTGAAGTAGAAGAATTCTACAAAAAAAATCATAGTGGTCGAAAATTACATTGGCATCATCTCATGTCAAATGGAATTGTAAGTAGATGGTGTGTTAGTTCTGATACTATTTGACTGAAAGTACCAGGGCTCCAAATTAGAGTTGCTGAAACAGAGAGATGTTTGTTTGTTTTGTATGTGCAAGTTTGAATAGGTCTAGAGGGTCTGGTCCACGGAGTCGTAGGACGTGGGCTTCTGGTTGTAGCAGTGCACTTCCAGTATTGCTCTTTCCTGCAGATCCAATATGATCCCCACTGTGGCTGTCTTCCAGCCCAGCAGGAAGGGAGAGATGAGGGTATGCCTTACTTCAGGAGCAACTCCTAGAAGTTGCCCCATCATTTCCACTGACATCTCATTGGGCAGAATGGGTCACATGACCACACTTTGTCTGTCCCCGGGAGAGCTGGAATTTGAGCCTTTATTCTGGGCAGTCAGTAAGGTCTGCTAAAATTTTGATTATCATGTAAGAAAGGAAGAATGGACATTGGAAGACAGCTAGCAGTCTTTTTCATGTTTAATCTCATGTAAGGGAGAGTATGGTAGGGAGATGGTAATCATTCTGAAGAGAGTCTCATCTTGATATTATTTTGTCTGTCATAGATAACATTTAAGAATGAAGTAGGTCAATATGATTTGGAGGTCACAACGTTTCAACTGGCTGTGTTGTTTGCATGGAACCAAAGACCCAGAGAGAAAATCAGCTTTGAAAATCTAAAACTTGCAACTGAACTCCCTGATGCTGAGCTTAGAAGGACTTTATGGGTTTGTTTTATGTTTTTTTGTTTTTAAAACACAAATATTTCCAGTCACAAGGCAGGAAATATTTGATGGCTTGCTTACAATAAATTTATGAATTCATAACACTCCTGAAAATTACCTTTAACCCAGAAATAATACACTTGTGAGAGATAATAGTGCACTAATGAGGTATTCGTGGTAAGAAAGAAATAGAAAATAAGCAAGTTACCAAGATGGCGAAAGAGAAGAAATAAAGAAAAAAAAAAGTGAGAAAGATTGAGTTGGTGTTAAACATTACCTGTGAGGAGTGTGACCAGAGACTTCATACTGAGAATGTGTTCAAAGATTTTATCATGACCAAAAATGTAAGAATTAGAAAACTTTGGTCTTTTTGAGAGCCTGCAAAATGTCCTTGTTAGTCTCGTGCCCACAGCTACATTTTACCCTTACTCCACAGACCTCTTGAAAGTTCCAGAACAATAATTGTCTGGAGGGAAAGAGCTGGCAAGTTGCTTTCGCCATGGTCACCTCTGACCAATCCCTCTGGTCTCTTGTCCTGCTGTAAAGAGATCATGTATTGCTTCTTTCCTCATAACCAACTCCTGCTCCTGTTCTTTTCCCAGTGAACATTTACCCTGTTAAATTCATTGGGGTACCATGTGAACGTTGAATTGTGATTTTGTGCTTATAATTTGTTCTCACCTCTTTTAGTCATGTTGAAGAATTGATCTTTGTATTCCATACTGTTAATAGATTTTGTTTTCTTTTTATTCTACGTAGTCTTTAGTAGCTTTCCCAAAGCTCAAGCGGCAAGTTTTATTGTATGAACCTCAAGTCAACTCACCCAAAGACTTCACAGAAGGCACCCTCTTCTCAGTGAACCAGGAGTTCAGTTTAATGTAAGGTTGACATTGGTTGATGTAAAATAAAAACACTTTGTTTGAATTTGGGTGTTTTATTGTTAGCACAATAATTATTTTCCTTACATTATATTTAAAACAACACTCTAGGGTTATGCCATCTAGTTGTTTATTAAACATGGTAATGAACTAGAGATGCTACTTATTGTCAAGGACACATTTTGGTGTGTGATTATGTTGTTTTCATCTTTAAACATCCTGTTGAACTCTAAAGAAGCTTTATTCACACAAAGCATTTTTTCCCCTAAGATCCATTTAGATGATAATGCTGAACAAACAGCCCATATATCTTCCAACTATCTAAGCACGTTTGTGGCAGTATAAATTATATTAGCTCTGTTATTACAGGGAATGCTGTCACCCATACGTAATTAGCTGAGCTTTTGTTGTGTTTCGGGAAAATCAGATGCTTCATTGTAAATAAAGCTGTATGTTGATTATTTGTTACTTTTCCTTTAAACAGTTCTGGAGAGTAATTTTCAGAATTTTTCTAAATCTTTTTTTCTCAAACATTATTGCTATAGTATGATTTCAAAAGGCCTTCAACTGTAAAATATGTGATTCCATGTTTTTTGCAGAAAAAATGCTAAAGTTCAGAAAAGGGGTAAAATCAACTTGATTGGACGCTTGCAGCTCACTACAGAAAGGATGAGAGAAGAAGAGAATGAAGGAATCGTTCAACTAAGAATACTTAGAACCCAGGTTTGTATAAGGCAGAGTATCTATACTTTGAAAAACTTTTGTTCTTAATCTTAAATTTTTTAAAAAATTTAAAAACATGTAGGCATTCAAACTGTAACAAAGAGCTAAATTTAATTTTGCTAGAATTTAAAAATTGTATTGCTGGTGTTCTCTTAGCTGCTGAAAGAGACGTCCTTGATAGCCTCTGGTAGATTTTATTGGTTGGGCAAAACCTTGGTTTTGAGTTGTGTCTCCCTTTGATCACAACTGACTAAACGTGTGCCCACAATAAGTTATAATTCCACGATTGAAGTATTTAAACTCTTATTTAATTTTAAGACATATAATTCCATTGTAATATGAAATTAGGGAACACTTTTGAAAACATTTTTTTTAAGTTTTATTTATTTATTTTTAGTGGCCTCCACACCCAGTGTGAGGCTCGATTTCCTTACCCCAATATCAAGAATCTCATCTGCTTCCTTTTTTTTTTTTTAAGATTTTTTATTTATTCGACAGAGAGAGAGATCACAAGTAGGCAGAGAGGCAGGCAGAGAGAGAGGGGGAAGCAGGCTCGCCCGCCGTGCAGAGAGCCCAACTTGGGACTCGATCCCAGGACCCTGAGATTACGATTGGAGTGGAAAGCAGAGGCTTTACCCACTGAGCCACCCAGGTGCCCCATCTCATCTGCTTCTGACTGAGCCAGCCAGGTGCCTCTATGTTCACAAACTGTAAAGCTAGAATTGTGGTCCCTTCTGAACATGATAAAGAACACTTATGGCAAACTGATGTGTGACCATTTTAACTTTAGAAATATTCTTACTAGGGATGCCTGGGTGGATCAGTCAGGCCCGTGCGTTCGGCTCAGGTCATGATCCCAGGGTCCTAGGATCGAGTCCCACATTGGGCTCCTTGCTCAGCGGGGAGCCTGCTTCTCCCTCTGCCT
>RCUC01089495.1:0-13597 GCA_003697995.1 Taxidea taxus jeffersonii
GCGAGCTGAGAGGTCCTCAGAGGTCAACTAGCCAAACCTTCTCATTTTCCAGATGAGTATTTTAAAAGGCCCGGAAGAGAGGAAGTGACTTGCTCATGAGGCCATCCAGGCTGTCAGGGGCCGATTTGAGGCTCCCACCCACAATCCCTTGAGTCAGGGGTCCCCTGTGCTCTTGGCTCTGAACGAGGCTTCTAACTTCATTCTAAGTTAGTCCCTATGGACGGAGGGCAAGTTCTGTGCACAGAACAGGGCTGGGCCATGTCAGAACCAGGGCGGCCCTTCCGTATTGGGGGGTTGGATGGAGGGAAGGGGCAGGACAGACAAGAGTTATTCAAGGCACGGTGGAGGGCTGGGCAGACGGAGCTGATAGGTGTGGGGCAGTTGCCCTTTCCTGCCACCGCTGATGGCCAGGTGCATAGTCAGCCCCTTGGCCATGGGCCCTGCTCAGAATGTTCTGGGGGGTCGGGGCAGCTGTGTCAGGTATCTGTCCTCTGTCATGTCAGCATGTCCCAAGGACCAGAAGGGACCAATGGGACTTCGAGCTGAGCCTGTCTGCTTTGCCACAGGCCCTGGCACTCTCTGCTGTCCTGCCCTGCTCATTTGCATCGACTCCACGGCCCCTGATGTCTTTGTGGATTCACAGGGTCAAGGGGCTTCCCTTTAGGCCTGCCAGGTTTCTCGGCTGAAGTTCAGAAACATTTTACGTGTGGAGTGCACTCAGCCATTAAATAAACTTGGCCTTTCATTTGGGAAGGAAGCAGGACTGACACGTGGCGAGGGCCTCCGTGCCAAGCATGGCGCTTGCAGTGCCTCTGAATTTTCTACCTGCCCCCCTGGGGGTGGTGGTGGTACTGTGGGTCTTAGGAAGATGGTCAAAGCTCTGAGAGTTAAGGGACCAGATGTCACTGGTCACATGAAGTTTGAGCCTCGCTCTGAATGACCCCCAGATCCCTGTTCTTTTTCTCTTTAGCTGTCTTTCAAGTCTCAAGAATGGACTCTTCTGGAAAGATCCCAGTTAATAGTCCTTGGCTGCCAGGACTAGGAATCTCTGGGGTCTCTCTTGCTACCTAATAAAGTGATTTGTGATGAAAACCTCAGGCCATCCTTCCTTCCTGTGTCCCCCTCCCCTGTGACCCCAAGGACAGCATCAGAGCTTAGAGTTCCAGGAGGGGCAGCGCCAGAAGGATGTCTCATCCCCTCCTTTTATTCGCAAAGGCTGGGGAGCTGCTCCTTCCCAATAAATTCCCAGGAAGCCGCCCATCAGAATTGGGTGACGGGGGCAGGGCCTGGGTACGTCTGGGGGAAATGAGGCCACGGAGCCCCGGAAAAGGCCAGGGTCACCCAACATCCTGCCTTCCCTCCCCTGTGAGGCCCTATTGTCCTCCCCAAGCTCCCAGGCTGGCCCGCCCTCGCCGCTGCTGCATTCAGGAGCTGGCTCTGAGGCCCATTCTGAGTTAGTGCTATTTGTAGAATCTTCTTAAAATACCACAACAGTGCCATTCACAGAGCGTCTGCATGGCCACCGATGGCGGAGGCTGGAACAAAGCTCTGCTGTGCTCGGCATCCCATCTGGGCCCTGCTGGAGGGCACCCCTCCGCCCCACTGATGGGGGTGCTGGGGGCTCTCCCTGTCCCGGGGTTCCCCAGGCGAGGCCCCTGGGGTCCAGGATGGAGTCTGGTCTACCGCGCTGGCCGGAGCGGGCCCCAGGCCAGGCTGGCCACCCAAGGGAATGCAGGACGGCATTCGGCTCCCTGTAAATAACCTGTCCCAGCGGCCATCCCCAGCAGCCCAGGTCTGGCCAGCCCTGTCATCAGGCTACACACAGGTTCACTCAGGTACAATTAGGTGGATTGATGAGAGTGAAGGGTTGGGGCTCATCAGGGAGGGACCCAAGAGGTAAGGCTTTTGTCCAGAATCAGGGCCCTGGTGTTCTGGCATTTGCAGGGGATTGTGTCCTCCCTATCCACAGCAGGGACCTCCTCAGCTGCTTCCTGCCCCCGACCTCAGCAGCACCTACAGTGTGTTCTCAGGAACATGTTAGCTGGGGTCCTATTAGCAGGCCAGGAGCTGAGTGGGAAGTTTTCTCTGTGGTCGGACACCCTGCAGTCTTGCCAATGACCATGTGCTGGGCAGCTGTTTCCAAACATTGAACCTCTAGGCCCTCTCTGACAGGGCTGGCCCCTGCCCAGAGATGTTCCAGCCAGACCTTCCCATGTCCCCTTCAGGACGTGGGTATGGTGGGAGCCCCATCTAGTCAAGGGGCTTGTCTCAATGTTTGTCTTTCTCCATGGGCACCTGACCATGTGTTGCGTAGAAAAATCAGACCTTCCTCCAAAAGGAGCAGCTTAGCTATCCCAGCCGCGCCTGAGGCCTAGAGCCCGCAGTGAACCTGCTGTGTGTCTAGTGGTCTCTGGAGAGACCCCCTCACTGCCCAGAAAGGCCTGTCAAGCCAGGACCCTGTAACTCCCTCTCTGGGCAGCTGTGCCGGGCAGGACTGATGTCCAGGCTCCCATGGTGGGTTTTTAAATGTCCTTGGCGGGTCTCCGACAAGTCCCTAGTAAGAGTTGGTCATGCAGGACACTGGGCCACTCTCTGACCAATGATGGGGTCATGACACACAATTGCAGCACCAAGTGGGACTCTTGACAAGGCCCTGTGGTGCCAAGCTGGGGTGAGGACAGGGTGGCAGGGCATCCTGGGATGGTTTGGGAATTCTCATGAAGCACCACCACGTAAAGAACAACAGCCCACCTCCCCCACTCCGGTATGGATGGTGGCCAGCCCAGGGCTGGAGTCCTGGGAGAAGGCAGGATGCCCTGGAGAGGGGGCCCTCCCTCTGCGATGGGCAGGCCTCTGTCATCCACTGCCTGCAGCCATTTAGGCAAGGAGCTTGGCATTTCTGTACCTCACTTTCCCTATCAGGAAAATGGGATCTGTAAGGCCTTGTAAGGGGCTTGCTGTGGGACAGAGCAGGGCAGGAAGCCCTGAGAGGCTGTAGGAGTGGAGGTTTTGCTTCTCAGTCCTTCCAGCAATGCTGAGGGGGAAGGACCCGACACCAGATAAAGCATAAAATCCCAGCTCTGGCTCTCTGCCTGGGAGACCTTGGGCAATTTTCTTCTGTAGAAAGTGGAAAGATGGGACGCCTGGGTGGCTCAGCTGGTTAAGCAGCTGCCTTCGGCTCAGGTCATGATCCCAGTGTCTTGGGATCGAGTCCCACATCGGGCTCCTTGCTTGGCAGGAGCCTCTGCCTCTGCCTGCCTCTCTGTCTGCCTTTGCTCGCTCTCTCTCTCTCTCACTAATAAATAAATAAAATCTTAAAAAAAAAAAGAAAGTGGAAAGATGAGTACTTCCCCAGGGTTGTCTGAAGGTTTAAATGGGAGAACATGGAGGCCACGGTGTTGTGCAACTCCAGGAGCTGGGAGGGAGGGAGGTGACTAAGATTCACATAAACTACAATGGGAATTGGCGCCACTAGAGGGCGCCATTCACTTAGACTACAATGAGAGTGGCTGCCTGGAAGGGGGGTGGGGGGCGTGCACTTAGACTATGTGATTAAAAATAATAATGATGATGATGGTGATGTGAATGTCATTCTCTGAGATGACACTCATTAAACCTATCAGATGAATGGCTTCCTTCAGAGGGTTCATGCTCTTTGACTACCCTGTGAATGGCAGCCTCTAGGAGCTGGACTAGGGAGAGCTGCTGGTTGGCAGAGAACACATTTAGCTTCCATCCTTGCAAGACTTCTGACTTCTCTGGTTGTTTATACCTGGCCTCCAGGAGACACGCAGCTTATAAAAAGTGTTTTTTTTTTTTAAAGAACCAGAAGAACTTGGGTGAAAAAAGTGGAGGGAGAACATAGCTGAAGCCCTGAGCTCCCACATACCTGCTGGTGGTGGGCCCACATCTGGCTGGGCCTCACCAGAGCCCCCTGGCAAAGGAGAAGAGCGCCAGTGGGAGATCCATGGTGTCCCTACTAAATTAAGAGAATGTCTCCTATGCCCAACATAGATTCTGTGGATTAACAAATGTCCACTTGAGCAGCTAGGGCAGGCAGAAAGGAACTGGGAGATTGGGTGAGTGTGCGGAATTGGGTGAGTAGAAGATAGATGTGGAGCGCCATAGGGCCCCGGGCACTTCTGTGCCATTTGACAGGTCCCTCCCCCTCTGCACTCAGCCCTTCTCTCCAGCGGGCAGAACTACTTACAGGCCTTTGGCTGTATTTGCTGTGGACCACCTCCAGGGAGTCCTCCAGACCTGCCCCTCTATGCCGCCTGGCCTTGGCCAAGGAACCCAGCTTGTTTGGGAGAATAGAAATTGTTACCCTGGGAATACTGCTTCCCCTATTCCTCCAGGCTGCTGGAGGGAACAGAGCGGCCTGCCGGCCTCCTCCCCGCCCCCCACCCCCAACCCCCACCAGGGAGAGTAACCAGTGCCTGTGAGGTAGAGGTTTTGTGATGCAGAACAAGAGAAGGGGCTGGTGACCTCCATGATAAAGAGTGGAGGGGCAGGAGCGCCTGGGTGGCTCAGTGGGTTAAAGCCTCTGCCTTCAGCTCAGGTCATGATCTCAGGGTCCTGGAATCGAGCGCCGCATGGGGGCTCTCTGCTCAGCAGGTAGCCTGCTACCCCTCCCTGCCTGCTCCCCCCTCCCCACCCACCTCTCTGCCTACTTGTGATCTCTCTCTCTCTATATAAAGAAAATCTTTAAAAAACAAAAAAACAAGTGTGGAGGGGCAGGGGAGGAGCAACCATCCCTCAAGTCAAGAGCAGATGTCTTTGTTGTTGCTAATTTGTCTTCTTGGGTTGCTTCCCAGTCTGGCTGACTCCCCTGCCCTTGGCGGCCCTGAGGACTCAGGCTTGATTTCTGTTGTCCCCAGTTCCTAGCAGGACACCTGGCAGGATCCAGGCAGGATTCAGGTGTATGGTGGTAGGAGCCCAGAGTATCCTGCATGGTGGGAGGTTCTCAAACACCTGTTCTGAGGGGCTGTAACCAGCACCTGGAGACAAACAAGAACTTCTCCTGGTGAAAGGAGAAATGGATGGGGCGCCTGGGTTAAGCCTTCGGCTCAGGTCATGATCTCAGGGTCCTGGGATCAGGCCCCACATCGGGCTCTCTGCTCAGTGGGGGAGCCTGCTTCCTCCTCTCTCTCTCTGCCTGCCTCTCTGCCTACTTGTGATCTCTGTCTATCAAATAAATAAAATCTTAAAAAAAAAAAAAAAGGAGAAATGGGATGTAGTCGTGGGCTGGCCACCTCCTCTTGGTGTCAGTGGTGAGAATCCAGGCCTGGCCCTTGAGCGGCAGTCAACCCCTGCCCTCTACCCCAGTCCCTGCCCTGTGATGCCAGTCCAGGGACCTGGGTGTGGGGAGCTAAGTGCCAAGAGAAGGGCAGAAATCCCCCCTGAGTCTGTGCTTTTCAAGCAGCAGGGCTTGAGCCCCGGGTGGGATTCAGCTGGGAAGGGGATGAGAAGGGAAGCCACCAGCATCTTAAAAATTGGTGCTTACAATTAGATTTTTTCTAAAGGGTACAGTTTCTGGAGACAGTGAGCAGGGTGTGGTAGGACATGGGATACTCTCTCCTCTCTCTGGCATTGGGCCCAGTGCCTGAAGGTTGATCCTTCAACCTTGTTCTGCACTTCCTCTGGATCACTACCAACACCAGGACAGATCCTGAACCCAGGCACTCATCAGCCCCTGTACCCCTCCCTGCCCGGCCTGGATCAGGCCTGCATCATTGCATCTCCACCCCGGATACCTGCCCCCACCTCCTACATACCTCTCCACTGACTCACACCCTCCTGGGTGCACTGAGCCCCACAGAGGACCTTAGTACTTTTCCTACCCCAGGGCCTTTGCAGTTGCCTCCTGCCCTCAGCCCTCTGTGCCCAGACCAGATCAGTGGAGGAAAACCAGCCTCTCTTGTCACTTAGTGCTCTACTCAGGGGCCCCCTCCTCAAGAGGGCCTTTACTGATTGATCCCCTGCTTAAGTAGGGATCCCACTTCATCTTGCCTTAGTCACCCACCTTGAGCTTGTCTCCTTCCTTGTCCTTTGTTCCTTCCCCCAGGAATAAGCTCCAGGAGGGTGGGGCCTTGCCTGTCCTGTTCACCCACGTACCGCTCACCTGGCCACTACCCCTGTGCAAGGCATAGAACTGGCACAGTAGGGTCTCCCCAAGTATCTGTTGCCCCTTTGAAAGGAAGAGCCTCCCTACCAGTGCTGCACAGGTCAGGTCCTTCAGAGTAGGTGGGGGAGGGAGGGGAGGGAAGCGAAATCTCTTGGGACCACCCTTGACTAGTGGATAACTAGAGCCAGTGGGTAGCTGTTCCCCTTCTGTCCCTGGGTTGGGAGTACATGAGGTGCAGGATGGAGCCCCTGGGCCCCCAGGGCAGCCCCCTGCTCCATCCCACGCCCTTCTGGGCTCTGTCCACTTCTCCAGTTCCCTCCTCACCCTGTACCTCTCCACAGGTAGCTTCCCACGCCCACCAGCACGGGAGCCCTTGTCTCAGGCTTTGGTTTTGAGGATCTCAGGCTGAGAGTGGAGTCAGTGGGGGAGGCGCTCAGTAGCAAGAGGAAGTAGCAAAGGTTCCAGTTTCTGCCTTAAATAACAGCTCCCATCAGCCCGGAACTCTCTGCTCACTGATTTGACAGATGTGCTGCCGCCCTCACCGGAGCGAAGTGTTCCGTCAGGTGTAAGAGAGGTCCTGGAGGCAGCTCCTGCTCAAGGAGGTCTAGAAGGGTGCCTGGGGAGGGTGGGACCTTTGGGCTGGGAGGGGACGGGGTGGGTGTGAACTGAGAGGCCTCCTGGATGCCCATGCCCAGCAAGCTTCCACCACTTTCTGGATCCCAGGGCATGGGAGCCTTGAGCACTGGCCTGGGCTTCTCCCGCACACTCTTGTTGGGAGGGGTACAAGCCAGTGCCAGCATTAGCAGTTGGGGGGGGCAAGGGGGTACAGCAGGGACTGGGAGCCCCCCCCCCTGCATGCAGACCTTTGAGAGCTTGGATCCCAGGGTTTGTAAGGAAGGTAGTACTGACTAGGCGCTTCATAAATGTTAATTCTCGTGTCTATCCCTAGAATAATGAATTACACCATTATTCCCTTCAGGTCCTCAGCATAAATCGCATTTTTCCCATTCTAAGTGTCAGGAGCCCCACCCCCCACAGGCCACCCCCAAACCCCCCAGCAGTGCAGAGCTGGCTCTTCCTCTGACACCTAGCTGCTGCCTTGGAATACGGTGCTGGTCTTCACTCGGGTTTTCTTTTTCCCCTCTCCACAGAAGTTATTTTTAAAGGGGGCAGCGGGCCCTGGCCTTACCATCAGCAGTGTTTTCCAGTCCCGGTCATGCAGGCTTCCTGCCCAGGCCTGGCTCCCCAAGGGTGCTTAGGAGACCAGAGCCAGGTGAGCCCAAGGTGTTGGTGGCAGGTGGCCCTGTGGACACAGTTCTCAAACTACAGGTCTCGGCTCCCACCCCCCAAGACCTCTGGAACCCTTCCTAAGCTTGTGATGGCGGTTTTGTGTGTTTGTGATAATGGTTCAGGCCAGCCCTCCCCACTAAGTTGCATTCTCCAAGAGGCAGGGATTCTCGGTTTTGTCACTGTCACGTCCCCAGCACATGGCACCATGCTTGGCACATGGTGGACCTTCAGTACTATTTATGGAAGGGAGAATGCGATAAGGACAACTGGGAGTGAGCGAGGGGGGAGATGCTAAGGAAGGTGACGGAGAAGTGGGGCTATTTGAGCTGGATCTTGATGAATGAGTAGGAGTTTACTGAATGTGAAAAGTGGAAAGGTGTCCCAAGAAAAGGGAACAGCATGTGCAAAGACAGCAAGGCATGAAGTGCATGGTGTATCCCAGGAACAAGAAGTGGGGCAGAGTGACTGGAGTGGCCGCTGAGATGGGGCAGTAGCTGGCTGACCTGAAAAGGTTCGCTCAGCTGATTACAGAAGAGCCCTGGTGGGAAGCTGTGACCTGGGACACAGCCTGAAGGCAGAGGAGGGAGGCTGGGGGTGTGGAGTTCTTACCAGGGAAGGGAGAGGCCTGATCTGAGTTTCAGAAAGGACCCTCTGGCCAGGCATTTCCCAGCCAGCCCCACACTCTTCCTTCACTTCTGCAGTTGTCCCCGTGGGAAAAATCACAGTCCTGTTCTCCCACAGGTGCTGCCTGGGGCAAGGTCGGTATGGATTCCCTAAAAACCCCAGCATCCCCAGAACCACAGAAGATTTCCCAGGGAGACATTGGTTTTGAGAAGTGAAACTCCGCTGTGCGATGGGTTGGCAAGAGGGGAAGTTGGCACTCAGGCCGTTTGGAGGCTATTCAGGACATTTTCCTAAGTTAAAAGTACTCAAGGGGTCCCTGACTGGCTCCGTCGGTAGGTAGAGCATGTGGCTCTTGATCTTGAGGTTGTGGGTTCGAGCCCCACGTTGGGTGTAGAGATTACTTCAAGATACAATCTTTAAAAAAACAAAAAAGTACTCAAAGAACAGGCAGGTCTTACTTTCTTACTTTTCCAAGACCAAACACAGGAACTACCGCCTCGCGTAACAATAAAAAGAAATCTGTATTCAAGAAAGTAATCTGTGCCCATAACATGTGTGCACGCACACACATGCATACACACACACTTGGACGTGTCCTTAGGGAGGAGTAAGCCTCTCTACTCCCGAGCCCCTTGCCTCCTGTCCTGAATCAAGCCCAGGCCCCTGTGCCCCATCCTGCTGGTCCTTGCAGACGCGAGCTCGCACAACCACTCCCCTGTGTTCCTGTGACTCTGACAAAGGGCAGCATACTGGTCACACTGTTTTGTGCTTTCTCCATAATAATGGATCATCCCCTATCACCTGTCCTGCCACCTTCTCTTCTTTTTTTGGGGGGATATATAACTTATTTAATCGGTGCATTATTTATGTGACCTGATGGACTGTTAAATTGTCCCAGCTTATTCTTGTAGCCCTCTTCCGCACACGAATGAATTTACCCACAGAGAAAATTCCCTTGAAGGAAGGGATTGCTGGCCATTTAAAATTTTTATAGATATTGTCAAACTATTCCCCCAAAGAGATGCAAAATTCTGCTCCTACCAACATGGTAAGGGGCCCCCTCTGCTTGGTGCTTCCAGCTGCAAGCCCCTCCCACCCCAGGGAGGCCCAGCTGCCAGTAGCCCTCTTAGGCCATTCCCTGCTGAATGAGCAGCCTGCGGCCCACCCCTCATTGCCCCCGTGGCCCGCAGGTGATGTGAGGCCTCTTTCTTCTGTCACTTTATAGTAAATTCTATTATCATTTAAAAAGAGGTTAAATAAATTTTGTTGTCATTTAGTTTTGCCTTTGTTAAAGATTTTTATTTATGTACTTGACAGAGACCACCAATAGGCAGAGTGGCAGGCAGAGGGAGGGGAGAAGCAGGCTCTTACCTGAGCTGGGAGCCCGACATGGGGACATGGGGCTCGATCCCGGGACTCCAGGATCATGACCTGAGCAGAAGGCAGACGCCCAACCAACTGAGCCACCCGGGCGCCCAGGTCATTTAGTTTTTAAAATAGGTAATGTGGTTCATATTTCAAAGGGCAGAAAGCCGGTCTCCCTGTGCCCCCCACTTCCCTCCCAGGAAAAGCCACTACTCCTACCGGAGTCTTCTAGTGTCTCCCAGAGATATTTTGCACATAAACAAACAAGTAAGTATCTCTTCCGTTCTTCTTCCCTCCCCTTCTGTGCAAAAATGGTCACATACCATGTTTCTCACCCGATAGTATCAAGCGGAGAACATTCTAAATCTGGGCATTAAGCACAGCCTCATGGTTTTTAACCCCCAGAGCATCACATCTGGGGACCGTCTATCCCTCTCACCTTGGCCATTTGTCTTTTCACTTTCTTTTCTTCGCCATGCAAATATTTTTAACTCCTGTGGAATAAAATTTTCTTTTGTGGCCTCTGGTGGTTTGTGTCATATGTAGAAAGGCCTTCCCCAATTTGGAGATCACAGGAAAGTCCTCCCACCGTCATCCATCGTCATGCTTCTGTGGTTTCATTTTTCATCTTTAAACTTTTGGTCCATGGTGGATATTTATTTTGTTATAAGGTGAGATAAAAGGATCCTACTGGGTCATTTTTCCCCAGGGGGCTATCTCTTTGTCACGCTTCCATTTACTAAATAACGTCTTGGCCTTGCCCACTTGAAATAACTCTTGTTTCCAAACTCTAGTGCATATCTGAACATGTCTCTGTTCACGTACTGAGGGACCTGGCTGGTTTTACTTACTGTAAGTGGATCCTTGACTCCGTTTTAATAAACTGGTCTCACTTCTTTTTTTTTTCTTCCAAAATGCATTTGCTGTTTTTGTTATGAACTTTTAGAATCAACTTGTTTAATTTATAAGGAAATGCTGCGCCAACGCAAGAAAGTACTCGTAGCATTTCCTTTTAAATTAAACAAGTTGATGTATAGATGAAATCAGGGTGAATCGGTATTCTGTTATGTGGGCTTTTCTGCTTACGTGATGGAATTTCTGTTTCTTCTAATTTATAAATAGCCTGTGGTCTCTGTATATTAATTTTGTGTCTGGACACCTTGCTGCATTCTCTTACTGCTTGCAATCGCTTTTAGGTCCTTGACTTTAGATAACAATAGCAATGATAATAATAACACTGTACCTTCCCCCCAGCTTTTATTGCTTGATGTTCTTTCTCCAATCTGATTGCCCTGCTGAAGACTTCCAGGAAAATGTGAAGTGACAGTGACAATGGTAGGCATGCTTCTATTGTCTCTGGCCTTGATGGCAACACTGCTGGTGTCTCTCCATGCAACACAGGGCTGGCTTTGCTATATCCATGTTGAAGAAGGGTCCATCTGTTTTTATTTAATGTAAAGTTTCCATCAAAATGGATATTAAATGTTGTCAAGTGCCTTTTAAGGTTTTTTTTTTTTTGGAGAAACAGATTTAAGAGAGGTCAAAAGGAACCATGGGGACCTGAGTCTTTCCTCCAGTCACTGGGTCATCTCTGAGGCTCTGCTCTCTACCTCCCCAGTCTCCTTTTTCTCTCACGTTTATGATCATGAAAAGGCTTTCTAGAAAGGCAGAGGTGGGTTGTTAGTCTTTTCTCATCCCCTGGCTGAGGACTGCTGCCACTGAGGACACACAAGACACAAGACTGTCTCTTTGGAACCAAATCTCAAAGGTGAAATCTGTCATCTTTTGCTATTTCTAGTCATTGAAAGCAAGTTACTCGGTTCAGCCCACATTCCAGAGGGTGTGAAGACAGGAAGTAGGGTTCACTGGGGCCTCTCTCAGACGCTGCCCACCACAGGGATGGAAGCAGGAGGACATGGTCCTCAGCCTGCAAGAGTAGGGTGCGAGTGGCCAACACTTCAGGGGACCAGTTGGAGTGCAGTTTCCCCTTGCTGGCCAGGGCCACTACAAGATATACTCAGGCATATGACCTCAGACAACTTACTCAGCCCCTGTTTTCTCATCTGCAAAGTAGCTGTCATCACTGTAGCATCTTATAGGGTCATAGTGAAGCTAAAATATGCAGTTTGTAAACAGAAACTATGCCCAGAATATTGTATAGACCCAATAAAACTTGGATGTTGTCTGAAGTGAGATTGCCTATCATTTCCGCAGAACTTTCCATGTGTCCCCACAGTGACCACTGCCATTCATTGTGCTCCCACCCTTTTCCAGACACGGGACCAGTCCCTGGAGATACCGGCCAGACCAAAGGCGGCATGATCCACTCCCATGAAACTTGCCTCCTCTCACAGAGACACAATAAACAAGTAGACAGGGGCACCTGGGTGGCTCAGTGGGCTAAAGCCTCTGCTTTTGGCTCAGGTCATGATCCCAGAGTCCTGGGATCGAGCCCCGCATCGGGCTCTCTGCTCAGCGGGGAGCCTGCTTCCCCTCTCTCTCTGCCTGCCTCTCTGCCTACTTGTGATCTCTGTCTGTCAAATAAATAAATAAAAATCTTAAAAAAAATAAACAAGTAGACAGAAATAAACTAATTTCCCAGTATGATAAGCTCTACAGAGAAAAGAATGTGAGAGTAGTTGGGCAGGATGGACAGTTACTTGACAGAGGTTCCCGCCCAGGGAAGGGGAGGGTTTCTATAATGACGTCTGAGCTGGGGTGTGAAGGTGGCCCCACAGGGAGTCTGAGGAAGAGAGAGTCCAAATGGCTGATGGCAGTAAAGGTGGACAAGTAGGGGGACATGTAGTCAGGGAACCTGGACCCCCAAGTCACAGGAGAGTTGGATTTTATTCTAAGAACAGTAGGCGTTCTGAAGAGTTTTAGGCATATGTGCTTTGTGCTTAATTGGCTTCTTTTCTTTGTTGAAGGGATGGATGGGTGTCCACCCGGGTTGGACAGATGTCCACACTGGTTGGACAGATGGATGGGTGGATGGATGGATGGATGAGTGGATGGGTGGGCAGATAGATGGACAGACAGATGGACAAATGGGGGCAATGGGCACATGGACAAGTGGCATCAACACCAGCATAGCCTCACCAGAGTTTCGTGTCTGCTGCCTGCCCCAGCCCTTTAGGAGATAACTTCAGAACTTCCCATGGTCCAGGTTCTGACACCATGTCCTGGAAGGAATGAGTGATGTAGGAGAGACAGCCAGGCTGGGCGAGGGGGCTGTCTCCAACTCTCTTTGTCTCAAGGATGGTAGAGACACCATAGGGATGGCAGCTGATTTCATGGGAAGAGTCCCAGACAGCAAAATTCAAGTCCTGACTGTGTCAGCGGGGTGGCCCTGGGCCACTGGAAGCTCCCGGGGCCCCGGCTTTCCTGTCTCAGCAGGGATGGTGGTGGCTTACAAAGCCTGTGCTGGTGGCATGCCCAGCTCACAGCTTCCTTGTCTCATTCAGTCCACACCAGAACCTCACCAGGGAGATCCGGTTAGGGGCCTCATTTTCTCGATGAAGAAATAGAAACCAAAAGATTCTGTGGCCGGTAAGCACTTAAATTTCTCAGGCTTATTCCATGTGTATTTATTGAGTCCCCACCAACCCACCGAGGTGGGCTCTCCGAGTCTCCAGTTGGAGAGGACCCTGAAGCACAGAGTTGGTGTGGCTGGGGGTCCAGCCCTGTGCTCTGGGGCCTTAGCTCGCTCGGAGGACCAGGATAGACTCAGTGGCAGGCCTGCTGGCAGAGGCCCTTGTTGAGCTCTGGGCAGGAACACAGGAGAGGGAGTGCAAGGAGGCTGGCGCAGGGCACCTGCCTAGGGATTTCAGCAGTGTGAAACCCTGTGGACCCTGCACCAGCAGGAGGGCTCCCACCCAGCAGGGGGCAGAGGATCCGCTTGCTCTGGCCTCCTCGCCCAGGCCCCGCCCCAGACAGTCCCAGCTCCTGAGAAGTGCAGAAGTTCCCTAAAGAAGACAAAAAGGTCTTGGCCCAGTGCCCGCGGCAGAGCAGAGCACACAGGCAGCCACAGCTCTGGCAGCCGGGCCCCCGCCTGACCGCACACCTGGCCTTGGTCCCTGGCCCAGCTGTGCCCAGCGGTTGCTCCTGTGGCCACAGCCCCCAGCGGCCACACCATGCCCTTCTGCCCTGCCAGGCATCTGAGGAGGAGCAAGCGTCAGCCCAGGGGTAAGT
>ML096590.1:0-44178 GCA_003697995.1 Taxidea taxus jeffersonii
ACACACACACACACACACACACACACACACACACAATTTTTTTTAACCATTTGGGAGTAACTTATGTAGTAAGCAACATCATTTTAAGGGCCCATTTTACCCCTAAAATTCCAAAGGATGTATTTCCTAAGAATATAGTCTCTTAACATAACCACAGCATAGTTACCAACTTTAGTAAACCTAACACTGATATAATACTTTATTGTTCATATTTCATTTTTATCAGTTTGCCCAACAGTCCTTCACAAAATTCTTTTAATGTTTTTTACTTTTTTAATTCAAGTATAATAAACATAGCTTATATTAGTTTTAGTCAGGTACAACATAGTGATTCAAGAATTCCACGCATTATTCAGTGTTCATCGTGGTTTAAGTGAACTCTTATTCCCCTTCACTTCTTCATAGTGTTTTTTTTTATCCTCCAGTACAAGGTGGCCAATACACATATATGATGGTATAAAGCCATCTCTCTAAACAATCACACATACTTGGAAGGGATGGAGGGAGTGAGGGAGTGGAGAAAGAAAAAAAAGGAAGGGAACAGAAGTTCCAAGTTGTGATGTATGAACCTAAGATGACAGCCTTAAGAACATCTGTTACTGTGCTAATAGTTATGCACTTTAATTCTCAAAGTTTAGAACTATCAATGAAAATAACAACTTATGACTTTCAAGATCTTCTTTAATTAGTTAAGTAATGAAGATAAAGTAGAAACCTTTCCTACAAAACAAATACAGATGTTTTTCCAAAGGTAAATCCAGACATACCCAAGACACAAATTAATAACAGACAAAAGGCACAGTTTTTGAAGATTCTTAAGTGCTTACTCTCTCAACTTATCTTGCCTTCCCTAAACATAGTTTATGAAAATGAGAGCCTTCATGCAAATTAGTTTCCAACAAGTACCCAAAAAAAGTTTTAATTTTTCTTTAAACTACCTTTTAATTAAATTACTATATTCACAGTACAGAAAATTGAGTTATAGATTTAAAAATAATATTATATTCTCCTGGTCCATAGACACAGGAGAGTAAAATGTACAGGAATGGTGGAGAGATGCACACAGTGTAAATGATATGCTGATAAAATCCTAAATCTAAATTTTTTAACTTTTCTCTAATTCAAAATAATCTGTCACAAATTACTTAGGTAATACTTGTGTGGAACACCAGATAGCTTTACAAATTTTTGTTTTCTACCAGAAAGTTTTGGAAAACAATTTCCAATTCTTTGATTCTCATCAGTCTACTGCTGATGAGGTTTACTAATTCAAACTCTAAACATCGACAGTGGTCCAGAATAAAATAATAAAACCCAGTATTCATAAAGAAGACATTGTCCAAAAGGTATGTATGCTGTATGAATCTCTGAAGTTCAAAATCAAAAGAAATTGTGTTTTTAAAATTCTGTATACACCCTCAAAATATGTTCCTACCATATGCTTAACATAAAGGCCAATTACTGTCCAGCAGCACAATCAACAATGCAATACGTTTTGTCATAAGAGGATTTACAATATACCATATAAACCATTTACTCAAGAGCCTAACAGGTAGTCAAAATGAATTGTCTTTTTAATGAGTTACATATATAGCCAAATATTACATTTCTTTCTGCAAAAAAGTGTTTATATATGAAATTACAATTTCTTTTAATTAAAGAATTCCATATAAGTGAGCAACTATTCTACTTAAGCCTACAAAACAGTTTTTCAGAATAATAACAATCTCAATATCCCAATACCACCAGAAGTATTCTAATTATTGAATTTCATTTACATATGATTTGCTATGAATACCTTTTGCCTGCCTTTAGCTGATTAGCCACATACTGAAGAAGACCAGCAAGATCAATTGGATATTTACGAAAAACTGCACCACAGAAACTAGCCAGACCTATATGAAATAAAAAAATAGGGCTTTTAAAAAACAGTTCATAAAACAAAAAAAAAAAACAACACAGTATTAAGTGGCATTTCTCAACTAACCCAATTTCTAAAACAAAGTAAGGTAGGAATAACTGTACTGCTGATGCCACTGAATGGAGTTTTACAATTAATAATAGCTAGTATTTATTGAGCATACATATGCTAAACACTATACTAAGTAAGCACTTTACGTTAATTAACTCATTTAATTTTTGCAATAATCATCTCAGGTTGGCTTAAACCCATTGATGAGGAAAATTTGGAACAGATATATCATGCAACTTGTTCATGTCACAGAGCTGGTATGAGGTAAAGCAGTGATTCAAAGCTATATGGCCTGACTCCAGAGCCTGTTGGGCCACAATTAACCAGGCCACAACAAAATCTTGCAGATCACTCAGTAAATTTCAATGATCAACAAAACACACTAATGAGTCAATCTCTAGGGAGTTGCACGCAAAAAAATCTCTCATCTAGAAACATACTACTAGTTGTGGAGAGGCAAGGAAACAGGTAAAGCATTGCCAGACCAAGAAGCAAACAAAAGACCAATTTTAACCAATAGTCCTTACCGCATTATGAGTAGGGAGAAAACCCCAGTCAAGACAAGAGGAGATCCTAGTAAAATCAAGTGATCTGTGGCCTTTTCAACAATTATTTGCTGAGCACCTTAAAGCATAATGGACAAAGCACAGGTACTGCCCTCAAGGAGCTTACAGTCTAGTGAGGGATACAGAAAAGTAAGCTGAAATAACTGATAAATAAAAGACTCCATGGGAGTACAGAGAAGAGCACCTAATTCTGACTTTTGGGTAGGAGCATTAATAGGGAAAGTTTTCTGAAAAAAAGTGACCTCTAAGCTGAAATCTAATGAGTATATAGATATGGTGGAGGAAATGAGTAGGCATGGAAGGGTATTCCAAGTGGAGGCAATAACATGTACAAAAAGGCCATGGAAAGTGTAAGTATTCAGAATTAATGGAGGAGGGGCAAAAGATGAGCCTAATACACTGAGTAAAAG
Source organism: Taxidea taxus jeffersonii (assembly GCA_003697995.1). Classification (NCBI taxonomy): domain Eukaryota; kingdom Metazoa; phylum Chordata; class Mammalia; order Carnivora; family Mustelidae; genus Taxidea; species Taxidea taxus. Next base: position 2,949 of record ML096590.1, read on the forward strand.
GACCTGATCCCACAAGAACTCACTTGTATGACTTAATGCAAATTTCAGACTTTAAAGGGCAATGGGAAGCTACCACAAGATTCAGCTATCAGACACAACAGGTTGAAAGAAAAGGGAACTCACAGCTAGAAATCAAAAGCACAAGATATTTAAAACAAAACAAGGCTAGGGTTTCCGTGAACAACCACATTTTTGTTCTTTTAAGATGACTGAAACCTCAGGATGGAAAGGAGAGGAAGGAGAAGAGTTCCCTTAAGATTAATTCCCCTAAAAAAGGATTAATTCCTCTAAAATAATAGAAGGGAATTTTTATCTCCCCACTAATGCTTGCACAAATTCTATGAGAGCCAATACTGGACTCTTCAGTTGGAAAATGAGTAAGTACTATATGAACTTCCTTACACAGCCGAAGACTTAGACACTCTGAGAGCAAGCTAAGTGGCTAGGTATTCTCAAGACCTCTTTACAAACAGGCCCTTAGCATTAGCAATAGAATATTTAACATGGCAATTACAACAGATGGAAATTTCATCCCTAGAAAAATAAAAATACTTACTCTGAAGCCAACTTGAGATGGTTGTGTCATCATGTTTCATTCTCTCCTTCTCCGGATTAGCTAAAGCTTCAATGATACAGTCTTTTTGCACATTAAGGAAAAATTTTAGGTCACTACATCTCTAACAAAGACCCTTTAAATAATAAGAAAATACCACATCTTGGGGAAAAAAATAAAATTGTTAGCTTCACGTTATTACAGATTATTGAAAATTATACTTACTGTAGTACCAACTTTTACATCTTTCACCAAGCAAGACATATTACCATGTTAAAGTTAACTTGTTCTCTGCCTATTCACAACAGACACACACACAAACTCCTGACTGCCCAACCTTTAGATCAGTCAATGCAATTAACCTCATATGGTTATTAATGGAATTCAGAGTGAAAAAGAAAAATAAAAAGAATGAAAACAAACGTTCACCAGTTAAGACCTATGAAATGTGAAACTTATGTATTACTTCACTTGAAAGGATACAGGCCAAAACATCGTAATTCAATGAAGTGAGGTATTTCAATGAATCTACTACAGGTGTTATTAAATTATCATACTTCTGTATTTGTGACAAGATCTGGAAGATAGCAACAAAAGACAGATAGCATTTACTTATCAAAAGGGAACTTTTGTGCTAAATAATAGCTATACTTTCTATTTTTCAAAAGAAACAATGCTTAAAATTAAAGTAGCTTCCTTCTACTTTGTATTTATATAAAACCTACTATATTCTATCATTTCTTAGGAAGTATTTTCTTAGGCTATATTCTTTAATTACGAAATAATTCCAGGACATGTAACTTGACTTCTGGAATGATAAATGCCAAATGTCTTTCAGAATCTTTTTAAATATGAAAGCATTATGTCTGAGTCACAATGAAATGCAATTCAAATGTTTCTAACAACTAAAATCAATAAATAATGCATCTCTTTATTAATATTTTTCTAAGTCAACATGGGGTAAATAAATGTTAGACTGTTTGACAGTAGCATTGTTACATATGACCAAAAAAGCAGATCAATGTGTTAAATATACTGTATGCTGTTTTATTTTTAGAGTAACTATACAGTCTCATTTGCTAAAGATTTTTTCCCTTAAAACTTCATTTCTAAAACTTCACCATTCCATTTCCACTTGTGCTGATTTAAAGACAACAAAAAGGAAAATCCCTTAAAATAATATTAACCTCAAAACATACATAATCAAACAAAATGGTTGGATTGCTGTGGCTCAACTTCCCAATTTGTCTTCCGGAAGGCTTCACATTTTCCTTGGTTAGACGCCTACAAGGGGAAAAAAGGTGGCAGAAATCATCTTAAGTCCCAGCTTTGTTATATCATAAAAAAAACAATTCTTTCCCAAGTATCCAAAATGAACCCATGTAAAACCACCACATTCTTCATATACATTACTGTAGGCCTTAAGTTACTTTGATTAGGCATTCTCCCAAAGGGTATTAATGCTTAACATTTATAATACATACATTTTCATTCTATAGAAAGTCTAATAAACAAAAACTCTTAATGTACAAGTATATAAACCTCCTCTTGAAGAAAATCATATTTTTTTAAAGATTTTTCTATTTATTTGTCAGAGAGAGGGCGCAGGGGGAGCAGCAAGCAGAGGCAGAAGTAGGCTCCCTGCTGAGCAAGTAGCCGGATGCAGGACTCAATCCCAGGACCCTGGGATCCTGAGCCAAAGGCAGATGCTTAAACAACTGAGCCACCCAGGCATCCCAAAAATCATAATTATCTTAGATTTAGAAGTGCTCATTTATCAGTTTAGGTATCAAATTCAGTGTAATGCAATCAAATACCTCATACCATCTAAGTTACCCTAACAGAGTAATAGCTACCAATGCTGCATTCCTTGACAGAGAAAGTTCTCTGGTTTTCGTGTAAACAATTTTTGAAAGTAAACAATTTTTTTAAAACTCAATTCTACTCCTTTCCTTCCTCTTTAATTCTTCCTCTGCTCAGTATTCTTTTTACTAACATTCTGGAAAACTTATATCTATGAAATGCTTACAGCTCAAAATTATTACACAGCATCTTAAACTCTTCTGATATTACAAAATAAATCTAGAAACTTAAAAAAGCTGATGACTAAAAGCTTTCTAGAATGAAAATACAATACAATGAAGCAAATAATGAATTCAATTGATAGTTCAAGGAATGGGACCATTCTGGAAGTAACAAACTTGATAATTATCTTAAGAAGTTTTTTTTTAAAGATTTTATTTATTTACTTGATGGAGAGATCACAAGTAGGGCAGAGAGGCAGGCAGAGAGGGGGGGAAGCAGAAGAAGCAGAGAGCCCCATACAGGGCTTGATCCCAGGACCCTGAGATCATGACCTGAGCCAAAGGCAGAGGCTTAACACACTGCGCCACCCCGGCACCCCCTTAAGAAGTTTCTTATGACAAAACATATGTCTTATGACAAAACTTGTCTTATGACAAAAATCCATCAATCAAAATTATTTCATCATAAATTGCTCCCCTTTCCCACTCTCCACTGTCCAGTTTCCTTTTTTCCCACAGAAAAGAGAGACCAATCAAGTTTGAAACTTTGGTTATACTTTGTTCCACCTTCAAACTTACTGCCACCTGTCCTTACTTCTGACCCTACTATTTCAGGTGGTCCTCCTACTTGCCAAAGTAGATCCATCCTCTCTATACCTTTTATCCCATTCCCTTCTGCCTCCACCCTGGAGGGAAAACAAAAATAAATAAATAAATAAATAAAAGGAAGACTTTCTTGATGATGTCTTACCCTTAAGCTACCATGATGTCTGGCATATGGAACACAATCAATGACCATCTGTTGAATGAATTACTGAATGCCTTACAGCAAATTCATTTTTAAACAGTAATCAAAACTTGTAAAATTCTGTAAGTAATAAATTAATACATTCCATTCCCAAAACACAAAGTTTAATCAATATCAAAATCATATTGTTCAAGCCTGGTGAAATAATTACAACAAAAATCCAAGTACATTAAAAATTCTATACATACTCTTCTCTTTTATATATATATATTTTAAGATTTTATTTATTTATTTGACAGAGAGAGAGATCACAAGTAGGCAGAGAGGCAGACAGAGAAAGAGGAGGAAGCAGGCTCCCCGCTAGGCAGAGAGCCCGATGCGGGGCTCGATCCCAGGACCCTGGGATCATGACCTAGGGTGAAGGCAGAGGCTTTAACCCACTGAGCCACCCAGGCGCCCCTCTGATATATATTTTTATTAATTCATTCATTCATATTAATGTCTTCTATAACAGGCAAAGAGCTAAGCACATGGAATACAAGGATGAATAATAGTTCCTGCTCTCAAGCTTAGTCCAGCTGGGGAGAACAACTTAACCTATTTTTTAAATTTTACATTCTTAAGTCCAGCAAGTTACAGAACAGTATTTATTGTGTACTATCAATAGTACAAAGGGGGAGAATAATGTTTTTGCATTCACCTATATATACACAAAAATCTCTGGAAGGATAAATAAGAAACTAAACAGTGGCTACTTTTTTCCTTTACGAGGACTGAGTCAATGGAAGATTGGATGAGAGACTTTTTATTACCTAACTATTTATTGAAATGTAAGCCATGTGAATATATAAACTATCCAAAAGATTAGATAATTAGATAAAAGAAAATTATCACAGCAATATCTAAATGGTATGATAGCATCATATGTATATGGGACAGCAGTGGCACAAACAAAGAACAGTCAATTGTGCTTGGCAGTATGTACTACAGAAGGCTTTGTGAGGAGCTAACACTGAAGTCCACCCTCCAAGGATGATGAGGTCACCAGATGGAGAGAGGAAAAAGAGGTAAGGGAAAACCTGTTCAAACAGAAGAATGAAAAATATATGCAAAGAAAAAGGAGACCACAGTACATTCAGGGAAACTTAACTGACTGAGCTCAGCACAGCTGGAGGTAGAATTAGCTAGCAAAGAGGTTGGAAATGGGGAGGAACAGAGTATAAAAGATATCTTCTAGCACCATGTCATAAAGGTTGACACATAACCTACAGGCAACAGTTAGTCACCAAAGGATATTGAAGAAAGAATAAAGAATAAAGGTACCATAATACTCCAGATAAAAGAAGTTAGTGGCAGTAGAGAGTAAAGACACAGATTCAAGAGATCTGATAATATTTAATATACAACTGACCCCTGAACAACATAGAAATTAGGGGCAATAAATCCCTACACAGTCAAAAATCTGTGTATAATTTCTGACTCCCCAAAACCCCTAACTACTAAAAGCCTACTACTGACCAGAAAGAAGTCGGCCTAATAACATAAACAGCAGATTAACACATATTCTGTATATCATATACTATATTCTTATAATATAAGAAAGTTTAAGTTCTTAAGTTTTTAAAGAGTATTACAAGTAAGCTAAAGAAAATGTTATTAAGAATATCATAGGGAAAAAAGAAAATCATAGGGAAAATACATTTACAGTACTGTCAATACTGTTAAGCTTGCATTGTCTACTTACAAGATAAACAGTCTGTCAGTACCTACACCAGTATTATCTTATATGATACAAAACACTGTAGATGTCATATGCATCACTAACACTAGACATCAAAAACAAAGATAATGTAAAAAATTCGTATTTATTTACAGGTATAATGATTCATGCATTGATAACAAAACAGCAACAATATGATTGCTTTATGGCAGCCTAGTATAATTGATATGATTGCTTCATGGTAGCTTAGCCTATATGCTAATGAATGAATCGTTATCAAATTTTTATGGCATATAGTATTACAGCATATTCATAATACAGTACTGGAAATATGTTACTTTTTTAAAAAACCCACTTATCTGTGATAGGCTAATAATGCAGTTTGTCTGATTACAAGAAAGGCATAGTACACAATAATACAATTCTTTGAAAGCAAAGTTATAAAACAGTAAGAAAACAAACATATTATTAATTTTGTTAAATATCATTCACCTATGCCTATGTAAGGATAAGCTATCCACTCGCATACAAGTCTTGCACCCAATATCCTACATGACGATGATAAAGAGGACACAAAAATATCTCCTACAGTTCTTGCCACAAGGTTAGATTTCACACAAAGACACACAAACACAACAGGTAAGTTTATTAACTGTATATCATGATGATTATTTACTATTCATTAAGTGGAAGTAGATTAACATAAAGGTCTTCACTCTCATGTTGGTCTTCTTTTCTCAGGGATGGCAGAGTGGAAGAGGCAGAGGAGGTGGAAGGAAGGCAGTTGAGACAGGCACTCAGTGTACCTTTATGGAAGTACATGGTAATTTCTGCCTGTCTTTTTTGCTTTTCTACTTCTTTAAAAATGTTCCTATAAGGTACCTAGCCTTCTTCCACTATTTGCTTTAGTTTCAGTGCTCATATCACAGAAGGGTCCATGTCATAATGGAAAGCAGAAAGCAGTCTAGAATATAAGAACCTTCTGCCAGATTGTCCAGGGTCAATTTGTTTCCTGGCACCTGGTGTTTATCTTTTCCCTTCAAGGCTCAGGAGCTAGCAGCTTTATAGATAAGGACACTCCAGATCATAAACCTGACTGCATTTGCACAAAACAACAGAGTTAGCCTATCCCTTCCTACCTTAAATCCTGGTGCTTACTCTTCCTTCCTCACAAAAAAATGTTCTTTGTGGCTTTATTTTCCAGAATAGGGCAACTTTTGTCTGCATTAAAAACTTGTTCAGGCAGATATCCCTTCTCCTCAATGATTTTCTTAATGGCATCTGGGAACTTATCTACTTTCTGCCTCTTGGTCAGCAGAAACGGCTTCTCCTGCCATCCTGACATTTTTTAAGCCAACCTCTCTAAAATTATCAAACCATCCTTTGCTGGCCTTAAATTCTCCAGCTTCTGATCCTTCACCTTCCTTTTGCTTTAAGTTGTCATACAATGAGTTGGCATTTTCTCAAATTATATTAGAATCAATAGATATTTCATTCTTAAAGCAATCCTGCACCCACATAAAAGCTGCATTTTTCAATACAAGATAAAAAGGTATTTCACAAAAAAGTACAAGGTTTTCACATCTGCTGGTATAGCTGCAGCAATGACTTCATGAATTTCCTTTAAAAAAAAAAAAAGTCCTTACACTGGATTCACTTATCTTGAAACGACAGATAGCAGCAGCTACAGACCTCAATCTATGGTACATTATTAAGCAATTCACCTTTTTCTTGTAATGTCATGACTTTTCTCTGCTTGTGAGCACTTCCAGCAGCACTAGAAGCACTTCGTATGGGTCCCAGGGTGTTATACAAGGCGTACAGTATCACAATAAACAAGAAAAATACGTAAGAACTGTGAGAGATCACTTTTTACTGCAATACACAATTTGCTGGGGAGATGAACTGCTCACACAGAGATGATTAGCATCACAGTATTTTAAGCGGATACTCACAACACTTGAGCTCACTGCATAGCAACAGGGGGTGGTTACAAAATTATTACAGTAGTATGGTATTACAGGTAGTTTTATGCAGTTATGACTTAATACTAAATCCTCACATTTGTTTACATCTTTCTTAACTATGAATGGCACATTGTACAGTCTGTAAGTGTGCATGTAAGTTCTGGTAAATTTTAACTTTGTAGAATAGACTGGTGTATATTTTATTGTAGCAAATGATAAAATAGACTGGTATCTACATATATTTTATGCATTCATGACATACCCAACTTTTTCTCGATTTTTCCAATATTTCTAGGCTATGTGATTTGTCTGTAAGTTTTTTCAAATTTGTTCGAAATCTCCAAAAAAATTTCCAATACATTTATTGAAAAAAATCCACATATAAGTGAATCTGCATAGTTCAAACCCATGTTTGTTCAAGGATCAACTGTATTGTTAAATAATCCACCTAAAGCACTTAGTTCACGGCCTAGCACACATAAATATTAATGGCTCCATAAATATAAGCTGTTGTTAAGCTAGATACTCTACTTGGCGAATTCTTAAGACCAGAACTCTTTTGGAAGAACCAATTCTAATATCATCTCCTTCTACGCCTTCCCCAACTTCCACAGAGTGAAATAACTCACTCTCTTCTCTATCCTCCCAAAGAACATTATATATACTGCATAAAAGCAACTACTAAACCAGACTGTGGTTGTGCACACACCTGTTTCCCCAGTAGACTGTGGCCAGAGACAGTATCACTGAGCAGACAGTATCACTGCATACTGTTAAATCTAGTTAAACTAGAGAAGAAACTATTTTAATTAGAATAACCATACCACTGCATAAACATAAAAGATATGGCAACCAACAGCCCTGCTGAAAACACTTGTAATACAGCAAGTTATTTAGCAGCATATAAACCAACAAGTATACGATTTTCATAATTAAATTTCAGTTTGCCAAGAAGTAAAAGCACACAAACAGAATAGAAATTTTTCAAAAGTTGACTCAAGGAGGTAGTTCTGCATAATTCCATTACATTTTCCAAAAAAGAAAAAAATTTTTAAGATCTTATTTATTTGAGAAAGAGAGAGAGAAAGCACACATGCAAGCAGGGGAAAGAGAAGAGGGAGAGGGAAAGGCAGAGAATCCCAAGCAGACTGTGTGCTGAGCACAGAGCCCAATGCAGGGCAGGATCCACAACCCATGAGATCACAAATTAAGCCAAAACCAAGAGTCAGAAGGTTAACTGACTGAGTCACCAGGGCACCCAGGAAAAATCTTTATTATGATAACTTTTGGCAGAGGAAATTTCAGAACTTTGACCACCTTTTATAAGCCATTATATGTATTATGCAAATTGAACAAAGGCCATAGTAGGCTGTCCTTTAAAAACACTCACCCTATAATATGATGCATTAAAGAACATTATTAGATTTTACAGCTAAGCAAACATGACAACTAAAAAAACTAACATGGTAGTCAAAATGAGCTACTAGGGGGTGCCTGGGTGGCTCAGTGGGTTAAAGCCTCTGCCTTTGGCTCAGGTCATGATCCCAGGGTCCTGGGATCGAGCCCCACATCAGGCTCTCTGCTTGGCTGGGAGCCTGCTTCTTCCTCTCTCTCTGCCTGCCTCTCTGCCTACTTGTGATATCTGTCAAATAAAAAATTAAAAAAAAATTTTTAAAAATGAGCTACTAGGCACAAAAATTGATAGTCATTCTATCTGCAGTATATAATCAGCTATACCATTAAGCAAATACTCCTGGGCTTTCTCAGAACTGAGGCTCAGACATAAGTTGGCTGGAAGAAAGTAAATTAATCCAGATATACTTTAGGTTAATATGAAGAAAAGTAAATTAAAACTTACTTCATGATATATTTGGCTCTGTCTATTGTTTGGGCTTTAACTTTTACTAAAAGTGGATGACTGTTATAAGTTTCATTCTTCCATTGGCCATACAGACGATATCTTAAAAAACGATGAGATGAAGAATTAGGAAAAGTTAAATACTTAAAGGTTAATGCACTAGAATAGTAGTTCAAAATACAAAAATATTATGTATTTACCTATGCTGATATGGAAATGTTTTAAACATTCCCCATAGTTCCTCAGACATACAAGCATTGCAGTCCATCAAAGAAAGAGATGGAAGAAGTACCTGGTCAGTAATGCTAAGTAAACAGCTAAGGATAACTTCCTAAGAAGAAGGGAGGAAAAATTATTTTAGTAAAAGGTCCACATTAACCCCCCCACAAAATAAGTCTATATCAGCCTTGGAAAAACTGCCATTCCTTGATCTCATACCACACCACATCTAATTTCCCACACTATCACTGCCCTTTTCACAATGGATATTTGTGCTTCTCCGTCTAAGGGAGCAATGAGGTGAGGTAAGGAAAGGGGTAGCAAGAAAATAAGGGACTCGTATTATCCCTCTTCCTTTCTCAACATGATAATCCTCAAAAACAGGAATTGTCAATCTCAAAAGATATGTCAAAAACAATACTAAGCATGTGGAGTACAAAATATTCACACAGGTGATTAAAGCTTATTCACAGTAAAATTTACAGTATGCTGTACAAAGACAATTCAGATACAATACATTGGATTTTTCTAGTCTCTTACCGTTTTCTCTTTATCTTCTTGTTTGCTTCCATCAGACTGAAACTAAAATTAAAAAAAACTATAAATAAAATGCAAAAAGGTTAAGATTATGATGTCACAATTTAGCATCTAATTTGAAAAAAATTAACTTGCACATGGTTGTGAATTATTTCCTTACTTTCTAAATAAGTGTAGATTTTAAATATAACCAGTATTACCAATTAACATTTTTAAATTTCACCTACATTTCTAACTTCCAAATCATTTGCAACATTCATGAATTTTAAATGTCAATTTTATAAGCCAATTCTTTTCTCAACCTCATTAACACAAACCAAAGCATCTTAAAATTGATCTAAGTATTTATTATAAGGTTGTATCCAGCACAATTTAATTATAATGTATTTACATTTTTCCATCCAGAAGTTCTGATTTTCTGCTACAGAATTAGTAAAATCTAAGGCTAAAGCAATAACACAAAAGATTAAACCCAAAGAAATTTAAACTATGTTTTAATTCACCATTACTTAAACTCTCAATGAGAAGCCCAAAATATTGGTAATATTACTGAAAAAGACCAAACCACTGCCTAAGTTGGCCTGAATGAAAAAACTTGGGTCATTTTCTATCAGTGATTTGCAGATGGACCACTGAAGTACCATGTTTGATGCTGATGCTGTCCATTCATTCAAAATGAAACAGTAGTACTTGTGTGTGCATACAGACAAGTTCAGAGTTAGAGGAGTGTGCAAAGGCCAAAAGGACAATTGAAGCACTGATAGCCAAGGACAATCTAGATTTCTGGGAAGAGTTCAACTCAATACCAATTGACGAAGGGGAAAAACGCTAACATGCCGCTAACAAGCTTATTACCTTCTTGGCAGAGAGGGGTATTTTGTGCATGTATGTTTTCATACTTGGTAGTTTAATGGATGCTACGAAAGAGAAATCTAACTTCTGTGCAACATTTCCACATAAGACTAGCTCTGGGACTGCCATGTCATCCTGATGGGGAAAAAAAACATATAATCCCCCCCCCACTTTTTTAATCAGAAAGTTAAAAAGGTATGATTCCCTTTCACAGAAACAACTATTCAGTCAACATATATCCTGGTCAGCAAGTAAGGGTCAGGCTATGAAGAAATGGCCTGGCAGAAAACAAAGTAGATAGCTGGTTTGGTTTGGTTTGGGGCGGGGGAGTAATTCTGGTGGCATATTAGGAAAAACTAGATTTACAGTATATTCTGTCGGGGATAAAGACAGTTAAGCTACTCCTTTTCTAGTATATTGTAATTCTAATGAAGCTACACATAGTTTCCTACATAGAAATAAAACATTTTCTTACCTACTACACTGTCCTAATTCCTTTACTAAATACTTATTTAAGTTTCTAATGTCTACATGTCAGTTAGATACATTCCAATCCCTTGATGCTTTCTTTTTCTTTTAGTTTAATTTGCTTTTTAATTTAGAGTAAATATAAAACTCTCCATTCCCATAGTACAACACGAAAATTTTATTGAATGGCCAGTCCAGGAAGAAATGGAAGGAAAGAGGGGGGAAAACAAAATATATCCATTTCATTCATTCATTTACTAAGTGCCAGACACTGGGGATTCAAAGATGAACAGAACAGAGCTCCTATCTTTGAGGAAGTGACAAAGACTGTTCCCATCTTTGAGGATCTCTTGAAGCGTAGTTTACACTTACCAATGTACCATTAGGGACTGTATTTTTATGTCTGAATAAAATCAAGCATAATTATGCCTAGACAGACCATCAGCTAAAAATAGCCCCAAGCAGGTTCCATTCTTGCCCTATAGAGAGGGAGCAGATGACAAAGCTGCATAAAAGAACTGGGCAGAAAAAGAATATAAGTCCACCAAGAGGGGGTTTCTGGAGAGTCAAGAAATAAAGCTTGGTAAAAAGTTATAGATTTAATTAGATTAATTACTTTATCACTGATGTTCTACTTTTAGTATCTCCAATCCATGAATATTTGAAATGCTACTTTATACTTTATTTCAGAAAAGAAAAAAAAGAAAAATAGATAAGATGCATGACTAGATTTAAACCTGAAGCTAGATCTAAGTACATTGTGGCACTATTTTCACCTTCCTTTTCTCCTTCTTGTTAACTGCCATTTATGGAGTACTCACTATGTGCCATACAGTAAACTAAGAATTTCCCATTTAGGTCTTAAAGCTGTAAGGAAAATTGTTTTGCTAGAAAGGATCCAACTAAGACCCACCAAAATAACTTAGAAATAGGAAAATATAACCTACAGGTTAAAAGTTACAAGGCCATGAGTTTACCAAGCCTGAAGAAGAGATAAATGAATTGCCTTTCAATGTTATGGTTCAAAGCTTTGTTTTTAATCTTTTAATCAGGAACTCTTAAAATTTTATAAAACAGAAACAATCAGTAATATTGATACATCATTTCTGAAAACAGAGATACTAAATGGAAAAGTACTATCTTCCAACACATTTCATTTTTAATCAGTACAAATCTGTAGCAAAGAATTGATAATATGGTCACCATACACAGGATGACCATTATGTGCTGGTTCTTGCTTTTTATCCCAGTGTATGTAATAGCACAACCTTTCCATCTTGAGTATCCTGGTTTAGACAATAAAGCACATGGTCTCCCTTCCCTACCACGAGTAGCATTCAAATTGCAGTAAATGGACTTGTGGGAGTGGTTTAAACATTAAAATATAGCAAACAAAACAAAACGCTAAATAGCTACACTTGGTTTCATAAAATTCACCACCCAAAAGTAATTACTTTGGTTAAAACATTGATTATGATATGAAACTGCTGTTTTACAGAAGCATACTTCTAACAAGCGGTGTGTAAAAATGGGTATTTTTGGTGCACTTAATAAATATGAATATGTGATTTACTTAAATGAATTCTCTTTATAAATGGAGTTCATAACAGAAGTCTGTTGTAAAACAAAAATAAAATGCCCAGTAAATCCATCTTTAGGGAAAGTTTTCGCATGGAATTCATTTAAAGGGATATGCCCCTGTGTTTTACTTTACATTCCCCCAAAAACAGACCCTATTCAAGTGCAGTCATAATTTATTTGGGAAGCAACCCTAGGTACCACTAGTAGGAATTATGCCTGTGTGTTAACTGGAGCTTAATCCCACTGGGGACTCTGAGGGTCTCAGAAGAAATACAACTCAGGATTATCCCATATCAAAGCATGGCAGTTACACACTAACTCTAATCATTTCACTGGTTGAGAGCTGGGGAGAGGGGGGCAAGGTGAATTAGTTCTCCAGCAATTCCAGGATACCAATTCCTATACTACCTATGTGGGCTTCCAGGGCCAGAAAAGCCCTCAAAGAGATGCAGGTGCCAATAGTTGAAAATTGGGCTGGCACACACCAAAATGATAAGGACCTAGTATAGAGCCAAAAGAATACAGATAGAATCTAATAGCATCTGCTATGCCCTGCATGGACAAATAGCCAAACCTCCAAGAGTTGAATTTTTCACAAATATTTTTCATTTGTACATCCTGAATTTTTCTTCCCTGAAACTGAACACTAAGGTTCAATTTCATAAAACCATCTTTGAGAGGAGGCACAAGGATTGAATTAACTGCTTACAGTGTGCGTCTGGTGCACACTAAAAAATTGACTTGTCTTTCTTGTACAAAATATACTTCTTAAAATTATACCGTTTGTACATAGAGTCTACAACTGCCTACTAACAGACTTAGTATCTGCCTATCTTGTATGTTTTTATATTTCTCTTTTTTTGTTTTGTTTTGTTTTTATATTTCTCTTAAGTAAAAAGCATAGTTGGGGTGCCTGGGTGGCTCAGTGGGCGGGCTCTCTGCTCAGCAGGGAGCCTGCTTCCTCCTCTCTCTCTGCCTGCCTCTCTGCCTACTTGTAATCTGTCTGTCAAATAAATAAATAAAAGCTTTTTTAAAAAGTAAAAAGCATAGTTAATGGTAAAAATTAAGAACCTATTTTTTTATTTTATTACCTTAACTATGAGTCTACACCTTGATTAGAATTGTCATATAAAGATGTCATATATAGGGGCGCCTGGGTGGCTCAGTGGATTAAAGCCTCTGCCTTCGGCTCAGGTCATGATCCCAAGGTCCTAGGATCAAGCCCCACATTGGGCTCCCTGCTCAATGGGGAGTCTGCTTCTCCCTCTCTCTGCCTACTGTGATCTCTCTCTCTCTCTCTGTGTCAAGTAAACAAATAAAATCTTTAAAAAAAAAAAAGATGTCATATATAACATCTTGAGCTAAGATGACCTTAGTTCAAATACAGGTGACAATATAAGTACAAATATAAACATCCTAACAGTTCTTCCCTGCTCAGGGTCATTAAATAGCAAGAATGTTGTAGATTAAATCTGGTCTCCAACTTTGGAGTTCATTTGCTTTGTATAAGACTTATAATAGCAAAAGTACATACAGGAGCTTAGTAAACGATGCCAATGAGAGCAACATCTGTCGAACAATAAGAATTATAATGCAAGGTTCTGATTCTCTTAGAAATATTCTTACAAAATCTGTGTCTACTTAAAATTGGAAACTGGCATGTCTATAGCTACCCCTCACTAGTCCACTCACATAGCCCCAGTAATAAAAATTTGATAAAAATTTTGTTTTGTTACTAATTTATAACATAAATTTCCACAATGAAAGGGGGGAATATCTGATTTCCACCACAATGTAAAGAAGTCAAAGACATTCCTATATAAAAATCAAATCTACTCTGATGGGTAAATGAAGCTGCTACTTTAAAGTAGTATCTATTATTTAAAGACAGAGACAGATTAAAGTATATTAATACTTTAAAACAAATCATCAAAAGCTAGTGCAGTGACAACTAACAAAAGTAAAGTTGTAACTTACTATGTTCTGAAGAATTCATGACAACTTTAACTCTCTGAAGTTGAATGCCTAATGTTAGTATCTAATTAATGTTTAGACAAATCTTACCTGATTCTCACTGCAACCCCAGGAACTAGATAAGACAAATATTACCACTCATCTCTGACATAGAAAAGTCACATTACTTACAAGTAGCTAGCAGCTCATCCTGATGAAACCAGTTAACCTAACAATCAGTATGTAATGCCTTAAAATACTTTGTTTGGGGACAGCCTTAAATGAAGACTCTTTGTGGGCAAGCTAGGTCTAAAGTCAGTGCACACAATGAAAATTATATATACTCACAATTACCCTTAAAAGTCCCTTAAAGTATCTATAAAGAACACAGACACATTATCTTTCATTTAAGTCCACTACAAGACTGTTCTCCCCTTGTAGTATTAGAAGAAATCACTGTTAATCACTTGAACATGAGATGGGAACATGAATTCATGTGACCATGAAATGAAGCAACTGGCTTGCATTTGTCACATGAACACCCATTACTTTAAAAACTAGATTCAGAAGGAATATGGTGAGACACCTGAGAAACTGAATCAAACCGAGAGAAAAAAAATCCTCCAATTTTGCCCTTACTCCTAGGCATATACACTTGAGTTTCTGGATGGAACAACCCTGGCCACATTCACACAAATAAAGCACAAGTATGGTATAATTCCCCTGTACTTGTACCTTTGTCCAGAAGGAATGTTAACTTTGAGCTCTAATCTACACAACCAGAGTACATCTTCAATTTTGAAAAGAAAAACAAAACAAAAACAGTAAATATCAAGCCAAAATTCTAAAGTAACTGGTTCAAAAAGTAGAGCTTTGGAATCAATGGGCTAAGGCAGATTCTGTCCCTAGCAACCCCGATTTTTAGTATGAAAAATTTCAAGTTTACGTAAAAGTTGAATGGGTGGATACTGCACTTTCAATAAACACCTCTTATACCTACTTTGCAGATTCAACAATTAACATTTTGCCCTGTTGACTGACAAAAAATTAGCAGGCATGACATTTTATCTCAAAATAATTCAGTATGCATCTCCTAAAAAGGACATTCTTCCACATTACCACAATATCATTATCACAGCTAGCTATTCCTAATATCATCCAATATCCAATCTAAGGAATATTCTGACCCTCTGACTCTAGGTTTTTCAAGCTTTATCTAGGAATTAATGTAAAGCACTCTAGCTTTTACCAAAGGTCAATTAAAAAAGAGCCATATAAACAGCCTGGCCAGACAAATGAATTAAGATAATAGAGTGAAACAGAATTTCTTTTTTTTTTTGAAACAGAATTTCTATCCCCTATCCCTAATGCAATGAACAAGGTATGCCTTGTTGTTTTATTGTTTCAAACTCACCACCAACCAAGCAAGAAAACAGGAAACTATGCTATTAACTTCAAGGGGATGGGAGGGAGACAGGGAGACAGACAGACACACACACACGATTCTGGTACTACACACAGTGTGGTATGGCTCCTGCCCTCAACCCAATCCCAGAAGTAGTACAGACCAAGGAAGGTAAGTCAACAAATCCTTTAGGCAGTAAGAAAGACCTGCAAGGTAAGCGAGTAGACCGAGGAAAAACTCTTGTGAATAGGAGCCCAACAGGACTCTGGCAAAGGAAGAACCAGCTGTTAAAGCCTGCTGTCATTCAAAAGAACTGTGCTTAGATGGCTGAGGGAGTCAAAGCCTAAGGGAGCTGGCATACCCACATGGCTGGGCATGCCTAGCACAGGACAGATAATAGTAACTCAGAAGAGAAAGAGAGATACTCTAAATGAGGGCTATACTCAGCCTCAATGAGCTCATTCACTCCCCATGATAGACTACAGAGAAGACTGAAAGAAGAACTCAATACTTAGACTGTAGCTTGGGGGTTTAGGGCTGGTCATAAATAAGGCAGGAAAGGTAAGAGGATTCACTCCCACTATATCAGAAAGAAGTTGTGAACAGAGCTATACATATTAAGATAAAAAGAAATGCTATGGCCACAACAGAAACATAAATAGCATACCTCTCCCCTGCCAAAAAAAGCATATAAAAGGTAAATGAACTCAGTATGTATGAAAGTAGAACACAAGGACAGAGGCAGATTCTCCCCAAGTATCTACATATAGTCATAGAAAAAAGTCTTAAGGATGATCCTGATAAAACAAGAAAAGCTTGATGAGATACACAGACTGAGATGAAAACAGATTGTTGAGATAAACAAAATAACAAAATACCACTAACAGATTTAATTTAAAATAGCAAGGAATTTCAAGAATTGCAAAATTTAGATAACCTATCATTTCTTCCACTTCAGACACACTACATTTGTATAGGCGGGACAGCACGATGATTTTTTTTTAGATTTATTTATTTATTAGAGAGAGAGAGCGCGCGAGCTCAGGCAGAGAGGCAGGCAGAGGCAGAGGGAGAAGCAGGCTCCCTGCCGAGCAAGGAGCCCGATGTGGAACTCGATCCCAGGACGCTGGGATCATGACCCGAGTTGAAGGCAGCTGCTTAACCATCTGAGCCACCTAGGTGTCCCCAGCATGATGATTTTGAGCTTGGCCTCTGAATCCAGATTGCCTGGATTGACATCTCAGTCCTACCCTGTATTAACAGTGTGACCTGGGCCAATTTACTTAACCTAAAGCATAAAGGGTATGATAAAGATTAAATGAGCTGATTCACATGAAATACTCAGAATAGGACCTGGCCCAGAGTAAAGAGCTCAATATTAACTATCACTATCACAAACAACTTAATCCATTAACATCAGCTGGATGCAAAAAAGCACCAAGGAATTCATCTTCATGTATGTAGGTGCTGCCAAAACCATTTAAGTTGATGATGAGCTCAGATGAGCACGTTAAAGCTATGCTCTATAATTCAAGAAAATTAAAGATAGTAAAATCTGCCCATTCATATAGAAATATTCTTTAGAGCTACCCCCTCTTTTAAGGCTGAAATAAAGACCAAAATTGGTTAATATACTAGAACAACAGTTCTCAAAGTTTGGTCTTTGAATAAGTAGCATCAGCATCACCTGGTAACTTGTTAGAAATGCAAACGCTCTGCAAACTCTCTTCCGTGGGTTCCACGCCAGACCTACTGAATCAGAAATTCTGATAGGACCCAACAATGTGTTTTAAGATGAGCTCCAGGTGAGTCTAACGTATGCTGAAGTTTGAAGATCACTGTACTAGATGGTCCTATGTTATGTACCTCAAATTTAAGAAACACACAGAGATAAATGATTACAAGTAACTGTAGGCTAGAAGACTATTCTGTTAAGTGACAGCTGGTATAATATATAACCAACATTTTCAAAATATGCATAAATTATATATACAAGCAACCCCAAGCTTATAAATGAGTTGTTAAAGTCATTTAATTATATTATTTGGAACTAAGGTCAAACTACTCCGTTAGAAACAATCTTATATACCCTAGTTAAATTCCTTGCTAAGCAACAAAAGCCTTGTAAACCTATAACACAGGACAAATGATCTGTTACAGTGAAATATTTTCATGGGTAAAAAATGAACCAAAATTCTAACTCCAATCATTGGAAAGATTCACTTTTCCTACCACAACCTTAGCAATGAGAGAAGACAGATTTCTTCCCACACTGTGATCAAAATAAACATTTTCCTCTTCCTTTCTGCCCTTCTACCTCTGTAAAAATAGAGACTGGAGTTAGGGGCAGGCACAACTGCGATAGAACAGAGGTACAGGAAAGCTGAGATGGAGATGGCAGAGGGGAAGGGTGACAGCTCTAGCACCTGCACATCTTGGTAACAATACTGTCTATGTTTGTGCATATGTTCATGCATATGTCTATGCATAGGACTTCCACAAGCTGGATGTTTGGTCTCCTGCTTATAGGTTTATAACACTTGCAGACAAAGAAAGAATTTCAGAACAAGATATGAACATTAAGATGTTCAGTTAAAAAGAATAGCATTAGTGGGTGAAGGTAAGATGAGAAAGAGGCTATTTACATTGTCAAAAAAAGTATCTTCCCACAAGGTATATATTAGCAACAAAGGAAAAAAAATTGTACCCTAGAGAAACCTGGTAGTGCATTACCTTAACCAAGTGATCAATGTTAACATCACCAGTAATGGGACAGATTGACTTCATATGCTTCCCAATATGAGGCACTGGAAAAGACCCTTTTGTTCTTTGAACAGGCACTAGTAACATGACTCATCCCTTTCAGACTATAAGAATTAAAATAATGAAACATCATTATACTTCCTTTTTATGTATATTATATAATAAATGATTTGTATAGTAATAAACTACTCAGATTTGTTTAATAATACAGTATCAATGTTAATTTATTGATTTTGATAAAAATAGTGATTTTTTAAAAAGATTTTATTTATTTGAGAGAGAGAGAGCGCGTGCACGGGAAGAGGGGAAAAGCTGACGGAGAAGCAGACTCCCTGCTGAGCCCGATGTGGGACTCAATCCCCAGACTCTGGGATCATGATCGGGCCAAAGGCAGATGCTTAACTGACTGAGCCACCCAGGCACCCAGCAGATTTCTTTAGAGTACCTTTACACAATGTAAATTTGTAAGTATTTAAAAAAAAAACAAGTATCAAATATCAAATCAAATATTTCAGGTGTCAAGGGATTAATATACAACAACTGATATATTTTCTATAGTTACTCTTGTCAAAAATTGAAATTAGATGCAATCACCAAACACTGGAGAAAACTATATCTGTACTTGTAACAATTTGCAGATTCTTTTGGTAGCCTTGTTTTATAATGGACAATGATGTACTCTTCTGTTTCAAGACCTTGGATTAGGCAAAGATCTCTTAGAACACAAAGAGGAAACCATAAAAGTACTGCTAAATTGGAATTAATCAAAATTTATCAATTGGATAAATTGGATTATTAATTGGATTAATCAAAATTAATCAAAAATTTGCTTTTCAAAAGACAATTAACATAATGAAAAGGCAAATCAGAGAAATAATAACAAAAGACAACCCAATTAAAATGGGTAGAGATTTGAACAGACATTTCAATAGATGATGATTACAGATGGCAAATAAGAACATGAAAGACGCTAAACATCACCGATCATCGGGGAAACATAAATTAAAAGCACAACAGGTACCACTACACCCACTAGAATGACTAAAATTTAAGAGTGACAATAACAAGTGCTGATGTGGATGTGGAACAACTGGAAGTCATATACAAGGATGCAAAATGGTACACACATGTTGGAACAGTTTGGCAAAAAGTTAAACATACACTTACCCATATGGCCCAGCAATCCCATTCCTGGGGAAACAAAAACATATGCCCCCCCCAAAAAAAGACTTGTACAGGAATATTCATAGCAGCTTTATTTATAATAGCCCCCAACTAGAAACAACCCCAATGCCCATCAACTGGAGAATGCATAAACTCTGGTATGTCTATCTAATATTGCTCAGCAATAAAGGAACTACTAACATGTGCCAACAACTTGGATGATTCTCAAAAGCATTACGTGAAAGAAACCAGAGAAAAAAGAGTACATTCTATAAAATTCCATTTATATGAAGTTCTAGAAAAAGCAAGACTATAGTGACAAAAAGCCTATCAGTGGTTGCCAGGAACCAGCAACGAAGGGACAGAATTAAAGGCAAAGGGGCAAGAGGGAACTTTCTGGGGTGATGAAAATATTCTCTATCATGGTTGTGGTGGTGGACACACAACTTTATACCTTTGTCAAAACTCATCAAATTGCACACTTCAAATTGGTGAAGTTTACTGTATCTAAACTGCAACTCAAAGCCGATTTTAAAATTTAGTAATAACCTAAATGGTTACCCTTAGGGTATTAACTAGAAGGGAGTACAAGGGGAACTCTGCAGTAATAACTAGAAGGGAGTACAAGGGGAACTCTGCAGTAGTGTTCTATTTTTTTTTTATCAGGGTGGGGGATACATGGGTGTTTAGTTTGGAAAAAGTCACTGAAGTGTACAATTATGATTTGTGTTACTGTCTGTACATTTCATTTCAATAAAAAGTTTACTAGAAAAGGATGTATCCTCAACAGTCTGGCTTCATACAAATAATCACGATTCAAAATTACAGCCAAGAAAGTAACACAGTAGAAGTGAGGAAAGAAAGCTAAGTTGACCACTAAAATTATAAAGGGGTTAAAAAAGCAATCACTTGTCCAAAGTACATTTTCTTTTGCGGGGGACTTGACTAATATTGTACCTAATACTGTACCTAAATTTAAGAGAGTGTGTGTGTGTGTGTGTGTGTGTGCACGCATGCACATGCGTTTGCACACCCATATATGTGGTTAGGGCACAGTGGACTTTCCCCAAACCTTATTCAACGTAACCTTTTCTTAAATTAAGTTCCCTTTTCATTTCTTTTTTTTTAGTTCACTTTTCATTTCTAGAGATATGCATAAGACCAATATACACAGGACATTTTCACTAGAATTTAGTTTTCTGCTTAGAAGGAAAAAAAAATCTTACTAACCTCTTTCATAAATGATTTGCCTATGCGCACCACTTTTGCAAATAAAATGGGATCGTGTGAAAGGTGAGGACCAAGGTAACAGAACATATTAAAGACATCTCTCCTCAAATCTTCAAAGCTCTCTGCTTGTTTTGGTGCCCTCTTATTTTGCAAAGCATTAACAGGTGAACCTTTAGCACCTTTAGGAACGCCAACTCTATAAAAAGAAGCAAAATTTATATGTATACTATACAATACCCCATTTTAAGTTAACACAGTCATATTAATCAGTAAGTAAAGCTTTTCCTGTTCAAATCTGATTTCTATATTTCATTTGTGCCTAACTTTATTAATTAATACCAGATAATTTAGCCGGTTGAAAAAGACAAAAACAATACTCATTTGGAAAAAAAAATCGGAGCTCAGAGAATGTTTCAAACTAATTGCATAAGGAAATCAGAGAAACACAAATTTCAAGTAACATTTAACATACATCATATGAATTTGGTTTTAGTTAAACTTGGCCAGTATCAGGAATTTGGATATGGGAATGGGGAACAAGGGACGGACCTCAGAGACACTGGAAGACGAAACAGAAAAATATGGATATAACAACAGTGATTCAAGTCAATAAACACTTCTCAATCTGGGTTCCACTACCTAGACTGAGTATGAGGTAGGTGGTGGTAGGGAAGGTGAGCAGCATAATGAAAGAGGGTGTCACACTAAAAAGGAGAGCATGCCCAGAGTTCTCACCTGCTGAGCAGGTGTCCCGCTGTGGAGTCACAGGGGTCACTCTTTGAGAAGAAGCCTTCATGGTCCATAGCCCAAGTGGCACTAAAGGCAGCAGCCAGCAGCTATGCACGAGTCACAAGGCTGGGGCTTTTGAGGCAGGCTCTGATCTGTGGGGCTGAAGCCAGAGCTGCTGCCAATACTGCTCCTAAGTATCCTGCAAGTAGGCTGAGGGCTAGAGGACTGGTCGACACAGTAACTAGGGATGATGAGAAAGGCTGCACTAGCAATTTCCAGAACAGCAGCCTATATGCCAGAAGAGATAAGGCAGGCAGAGAGGCAATGTCCTCACTTAGAGCCACTCAACCCAGGACAGAGGAAATTTACGCTAAGTAAAAACCTGAGGAATTCTCTGCCCCCCCCCCTCCCCCCCACCCAGAGAGGAGGAAAAGTCAAAAACAGAAGAATGGAGTTTTTACTCTCAGTGGAGTAAACCCAACTTAGATGTCGAACCTATAGTTTTTAGACTACACTGCAGCACACCTTCTGCATCACCTGGTCTACACATTAGGAGACAAGTCACTGATTCATACGTATAAAACTGATACACTCTGTGAACAGTTCTTATCATCTAATAAAACATACTAAAATGTTTGCTTGGTTGGAGAAGACAAGATAAATATGAATTTTTTTTTTTGTAGTCCTAAGCTATTTCTACCTCAATGATTAGAAAAGCATACTGTAACATACCTTCGGTAGAGAGGCTCAATAGTTATGTGAATGAGCTTGCAAATAGCAAGGGCTATTAGCTTATGTGAAGCTGCATAGTATGGAGGCATCTGATCCATAATGTTCTGTGCATGCTGCCAATCACCAATCTTTAACAAGGCTTCCAACAAACCAAGTTTTTGGTTGTCAGGTGGCTAAAAATGAACAATTACAGCAAAGATACTCAGAATATAGATACCAATAAATCTTAGTATTTTTTTCATTTTAAAAAAATTGAGCTCAACAACCACAATAATGTATGTTAACAGCTGCCACTCATGGGAAATGCATATTTCCCTGAAAGTACAATCAAGTTTTTTAGCTACTGAAAAAAACAATAGGATATGCTCTTTCATTTAGCAAACACAGCATGACAGTTTATAGACTTGGAATTAAATTAAGTTCTATTTAATGTTTTACTGTGCCATAGGGAACTAGAATCCATTCATCTTTGAGAATCCCCTTAGGACTTGAAAGACATTAACACACAGAGCACAAATATATTTTACCTAGGATACATTGTGAAATTTATTTAAGAAAAAAAATGGCAGCCCCTTTTGGGAAGGTGCCAATCAGATTAAACACAAAACCACCTTAGCAAATCAGTATTACAAAAACCAGATTTCACCACAATCAAAATTTAATGTTATTTTCCCATAAGTTGATTAACTATTATAAGTTAAGTTTCATAATTCTAAATCCAGAAGACAATGTTAATTTTACCAAAAGGAACCATATACCTTCTCTACTTTCTCCTCTTCTTTTTCCTTTTCTTTCTCTCGCTCATCAATTTTTTCAGAAGACAATACAACCATCGTAAGTTTTCTAACAATTTGCTTAGCTTCTACAATTTCTCGTTTGTGTTCATCCATAATGCAATTATCAGCTGGAAGAAGCTAAAAATGGTTCATTAAAGTTTCATAAAACAGCTAATACTAGTTGCACATATAAAAAGCAAACACTACTCTGAATTGATGAAGTTTTAAATAAGGTCTAGCCTACTAATGACCACGATCAGCCTTCAAAATAAGTTTCTCTCCATTATTTTCTTATAATCTAACAGGGTTAAGTACCTGAATTTTGTACACCTTTTAAAATCAGATAGCAGTTCAAAGTTCCACATCTTCTTTCTGCTAGAGGGCCTACATTAATACAATACCACAAAGTGGTGCTTACCATTGAATTTATTAGTTTACTCAAGAAAACATGTAACTGTTTCATTAAAAGTATCACAGATTTCCCCTTTAAAAGTCAAACTGCAAATTAAAGTACTGCATATGGATCCAATTTGGGAGGCATGAGCTACTGAATTACATGAAGGGGTTAAATTTAATTCCTCTAAATTAAAAATCTCAAGTAGAAAAATCATGAGCAACTTGACATCTCACTTTTCATTTTCTAGTACCCATCTGATGACTTATGTTCAAACTAGTTTCTAGCTTATTATAAAAGAGAAAGTAGTATGTGTAGAGTCAAACCTCCATTATGAAAAAGGACTAAATATCTCCAATACAGCCATCTTGTATGAATAGAAAAAGGTTAATGTAGATATTTCATAAAATAAGTAAAAAACACAGACACAAAGAAAAATATAGCAACAAACCATCGTAGTTCCTGCTAGGCACTATGGTGGGCTATAAAAGAAGTGTTCTTGCCCCCAGAAATACATAATCTACTTCAGTAACTAAGTCTAATGCAAAGTAAATAATCACTAAACAATAAAAGGAAACAGTGAAATATTAAACTATATACTGTAGACTTCATCCCATTAGTCCAAAATTGGAGGCAGGAGAAAAGTCACTATGGACTGATGGCAAGGAGGTAAGCAAGACTTTTTCTCATTCTTTCTACTCTCTACTGGCCATCAAACCCATTTTTATTACTTTACTTATATACCTGCCAAAGGTCCATCTTTTACCTAAATTAATGCAACTGCCTCTAAAAATCTCCCATTATAATGACTAAACTCTAAGTTTCGCAGCAACAGCAGCAGCAGCAGCAGTAGTAGTAGTAGTAGTAGTAGTAGTAATCTCTTCAACCAACCTGGGGCTCAAACTCACATCCTGGAGATCAAGAGCAACACACCCCACCAACTGAGCCAGACTGACACCCCTTTAAGTTTCTTTTATAGTTCCTCTCAATTCTAGTTTTGTGTATTTTGAGAATATGTAATTAAGTGCATATGAAGTCACAAATGTTTTATCTTCCTAGTGAACACAACTTTATTTATTATGAAGTGACTATCATTTTTTGCCCAAAAAGTCCATTTTGTCTAACAATAATAATTTCCCTGGTATATTTTTCCCACCATTTACTTTCAACCTTCCTTTGTCCTTAGGTTTTAGAAGTCCCATGTGAAAAATAAGCAATAAACTGGGTTTTAATCCCATCTGAAAATCTTTGACAACTTAACAGGAACACCTAGGCCACTTGCATTTATTGAAACTCAAAACATTTCAGTAATAAATCTATCACCATCTATCATCTTTCCACTTGTCCTACCAGTCTATCCTTGCCTATAAACTCATACCTGCCTTTGAATTCCCCTTTTTCTGACCAAGTTTCCATGTTCTCAGTTTGTAACATCACTTTTCAACTTTAAATCCTGAATGGCTCTCTAGTCCAAACAAGAAAAAATTGAAACTCCTTACTATGGCACTTAAGGCCCTGCAAAGTTTAGCCCCAATCTACTTCTCCCATCTTCATTGCCCCACATACTACCCAAGGCTCCAACCACTTTGAGCTTCCTTCCCCTAGGGTGGTAATGAAGCCCCTTCAACCTTCCTGCCTTTATACTCAGTTAATTCTACCTACAAAACTTCCCACCTTTAGAGCCAGGCCATTACAATCTCATCTACCAACCTCTCAGTTCAACATTACTAGTTTGAAAAAGCCTTCCAAAATCCGCCCCCCAGATAGACATAGTCACTATCTATTCTGAGCCCCCATAGCACTTTGTGGATACCTCCAATATAGCAATTACTACATAATGAAAAATGTTTTCTTCATTGGAACTATGACTGCTTCCAAGGTAGAGAGTAAGTTTTATTCAACTCTGTAACCATAGTACATGAGAG
Organism: Taxidea taxus jeffersonii; assembly: GCA_003697995.1. Classification (NCBI taxonomy): domain Eukaryota; kingdom Metazoa; phylum Chordata; class Mammalia; order Carnivora; family Mustelidae; genus Taxidea; species Taxidea taxus. Next base: position 28,547 of record ML096590.1, read on the forward strand.
ACAAGGAAGTCAGAAAGTGATTTCTAAAGACAGTGAAGATGATGTTGGCTTTGGACAGGTTTAAGTCCATAGATATCCTAATGTACAACCAAATATAACAGGAATTTCTATACTACAAACCTAGTTTTTTCAAACTGACAGGCTAAACCGTTGCTAAACTGGAAGTCATCAATCACAATCACATATACACTCTTCCAAATCCTGGATCCAGCAATAAAAGCACAATACTGGTCATTTACTACCCAGTAAAAACATAAGAAAATCCATTTTAAAAATATACAGAGTTCTCATTCATCTTGAATGCCTAAAATTAACATTTTGGGGAGAAGGAAAAAGTATCTAGATAATCCCATATTTCTGATAATTTGCATGTAACAGAGAAGTCTAAAACCACATTGGTTAGAACTTGGCCTCTCTCCCCATTGAGATATACCTTGCTGATGATTAAGAACTTTAACTTCATATCCAATCTCAAACTCTGTAAGAGTGACAGAGGGTATTTCATTTCCATAGTCTATCAAAGAATTAAATTCACTCCCTTCATAATGTAAACACAAAGCAATAATGCATTAGCGCTTCAAAAATTCTAGCCTGACCAACCTTGAAGTGCTATTTGGCTGCCTATTCCTCTTCCCACCCCTGGGATGGACAACCAAATATTCTTAGAGGCCCAGTTGACTTACATGTACATAAAGATCATCTAAATCAATAAGATTAAACTGTAGAAGTACTGCAGCAACTCTGTATAAAGATGAAGGAGTCTCTCCATTCGGTTCCTTGAAAAACAAAAAAAAAAGTTTCTATTTAGTGAATAAAATAAAACTAAAATCATAACCTTTACCTACCAATAATCAAGAACAATTTCATCAAATAACTAGATCAACAATAAGCTTCTTTGCTCTTTCTGATCATACATGACATCTGAACTGAGGACAAAGATAATTAGGTCAACATCCCTTTTGACACTGGAACATTTTCTAATGAACACAAGTACAAAAATGTACACATTTTACAGTGCATCCTAATATTTCAACAAAATCTGAAAATCAAATATAATAAATGAGATTTTATACTGCATAATACTTAGTTTTGGGTTTTGTTTGTATGTGTATTTTCTTAACTTGCTTTTTCAAGTAGCTCTCGGTGTAGATGCAAACAACAATGACAAATTTGAAAGTGCTGAACTATCTGTGTCTACTTTATAGTTTTCTCCTTATCTTTTACTCCTTGGATTTTGTATTAAATATATCTCCTTATCAACTGATTTCCCCCTTCAAAATGGTTGTCTATACATATTACATATGGATAAATCAACATCTTAAAATACAGAATGGCCAATTCCAGTGGACCTTCCACAGAAACAGAAGGATCTTTGAGTGCTATCAAGAAGACTTACCCTAATTTTTAAACTGCTTGGGGTCAGCTGAATGGAAGACTAAAGTCATGACAACTGGCAATTACTAAATGGCCAAATGCAAATAAAAAGCAAACAGTGGCAATACATTATGTTCTGCTCCTACTCAACACTGAAAACAAGATCTTTCTAAGGTTCCCCACAATTGTGATAGGTGTTATGGATGTAACACACGAAGCTAACCAAACTAATGGATATCCTACAAAGAAGGACTGCTCACTGTATTTTTTAAGATAAGTAAGTCTTCCACTTCACAATAGTTTAATCCTAAATGTATATAAATAGCTATTTAGTATCAAAACATTTTCCCATAAAAAAAAATGGTGGTCAGAGTCTGAGAGCAAACCCACAAAAGCTTACTGAGTTGAATCCACCAGGTACACTTATTATTCCCATTATCTCCATTTCAATGGGTTTACCACAAGAAGCCCCTGACTCCCAGGCCAAACATCAACTCCCATACTCTTCATATTGCTCTGCACAATCCCTGTTCTGTCCCAACACACCTTTCTGCACTCTTGAAAAAGTTCCATGGAATCCTCTGGAATTCATAAACCATCCTCAGCAAAACCCTTTATATATTCCTGAACTTCTCCTCCAACTGTTCCCTTCATTTTCTTCCTCAGAGGACTCCCTAGAACACCACTCTCACTGTAACCCAGTCAAGTGGTGGCTCTTTTCCCCACACCCCTCACACTACTAGGCCTGAAAGTGGAGTATGAGTCATCTTTGCTTTTTATAGTTGTTTTCAGACTATTGTCCCACCACCCACCCCTAATACCCACCCAGCTTTTAATTTCCAGTCACTCCCTATCCCTCACTATTGCTAGGATCTAGTTTCATTCCATTGTGGTCAAAGAAGATATTTTGTAGGATTTCAATATTTTAAATTTTTTGAGACATTTTCTGGTCTAAGAGTCTATCCTGGAGAATGTCCCATTGCACACTTGAGAAGAATATGTAATCTGTTGCTAGCTAGATACTATTCTATGTACGTCTGTTAAGTCTAATTGGTTTATAGGCTATTCAAGACATCTATTTCCTTTTATCTAGTTGTTCTAACCATTAATGAGAGTGGGGTATGGAAATGTCAAAAAATTATTGCAGAACTATTTCCCCTTGCAATCCTGTTAGTGTATGCTTCAGTTTGAGGCTCTGTTTGGTGCAAACATGTTTATAACTGTCTAATCTTCATGGGTTGACCCTTTTATCAATATATAATGTCCTTTTCTTTCTGTTGTAAAAATTTTTGTCTTAAAGTCTATTTTGTCTGATTTTAGAAGAGCCACCCTAGCTCTCTCATGGATACTATTTGCATAGGATTTTCCACTTTGAACGTATTTCTATCTTTGGATCTAAAAGTGAGTTTCTTATAGGTAACACAGTTGAATCATGTTTTATATATTCTGCCAGACTACCTTTTGATTACAAATTTTAATCCATTTACCTTTAAAGTAATTCCTGACAAGGACGGACTTCTGCCACTTTTTTGTTTTCTATAGGTTATATATTTTTTTTTGTTCCTCATTTCTTCCATTACTGCCTTCTTTTGTGTGTTTTTTTTTTCTCTGTAGTGTAGCCTTTTGGTTCCCTTCTTTCCTTTTCTGTTTTTTAGTTATTTTCCTAGTGGTTATCCTGGGTATTGCAAGTGATTTTTTTTTTTTAAGATTTTCTTTCTTTCTTCGTCAGAGAGAGCGAGCACACAAGCAGGCAGAGTGGCAGGCAGAGGTGGAGACAGAAGCAGGCTCCCCGCTGAGTAAGAAGCCCGATGCAGGACTCGATCCCAGGACCCCGGGACCATGACCTGAGCCAAAGGCAGTGGCTCAACCAACTGAGCCACCCAGGCGTCCTGCAAGTGATATTTTAAACATAATAATCTAGTTTGAAGTAATACCAATTTAGCTTCAATAGTATACAAAAACTCTGGACCTATACACCTCAATCCCTCCCTTTAGATTGTTACATTGTTTACCAATTAGATTTATAATTAGTTTTATTAGTCTTTTAAATCATGTAAGAGAAAAGGAGGAGGTACAAACCAAAAAAAAAAATACAGTATTATTGGCTTTTATATTTACCTATATAGTTACCTTTACCAGTGTTCTTTATTTCTTCATATGGCTTCAAGTTACTATCTAGTGTCCTTTTACTTCAGCCTGAAAGACTTTCTTTAACATTTCTTGTAAGGCAAGTCTACCAGCAATGGTAGACTTTTGTTTATCTTGAAATGTCATAAACTCCCATTTTTGAAGGATAGTTTTACTGGATAGATTCTTTACTGACAGTTTTGTTCCTACAGCAGTTTATATATGCCATCCCACTGCCTTCTGAAAAGAAATCAACTGCTAATCTTATTGAGGATCTTTTATATGCAATGGGTCACATCTGTTTTGCTGCTTTCAAAATTTTCCTTGCCTTTGGTTTTCAACAATCTGAGTATAATATTCTTGGTGTGACTCTCTTTAAGTTTATCCACTGTTTATGGAGCTTCTTAGATGTATAGATTCATATCTTTCGTCAAATTTGGGAAGTTTTCAACCTTTTTTTTTTCGAACATACTTCTGTCCCTTTCTTTCTCCTCTGCTTCCGGGAGTCCAATGTACATATTGGTATTGGATAGTGTCCTATAGTCTCTCAGACTTTGTCATTTTTCTTCATTTGTTTCTCTTTCTGCTCCTCATACTGGATAACCTCAACTGGCTCATCATATTGGCTGATTGTTTCTTCAGCCTTCTCAAATCTGCTGGTGTAACCCTCTAGTGAATTTTTCATTTCAGTTATCATACTTTTTGACTCCAGAATGTTTGGTTCCTTTTTTTTATAACTTCTATTCTTTTTTGATATTCTGCCTAGTCTGTATAAGAAACCATTGACAATGGTTTCTTATACAGATCATAAACATATTTAGAACTGGTGATTTAAATTATCTACTAAGTCCATCACCTGGACTTGCTCAGGGATAGTTTCTATTTTTTTTCTTGTGAATGAGTCATACTTTGTTTCACTGCATACCTCACTATCCCTTGCTGAAAACTGGGTATTTTGAATATTATGTGGCCCTCTGAAAATCAAATTCTGCCCCATTTGGGGGGTTTGTTGATACTTATTGTGGATTATTGTTTGCTTGTTTAGTGACATTTTGTAAAGTCTGTATTATTGTCCTGTATGGCCACTGAAATCTGTGTTCTGTCACCATAGTGGTCAGCTAAAATTTTGAGTTTTCTTAAAGGCCTGAAGCCAAAAAAAAGAAGAAAAAAGGGGGAAAAAAACACTCTCCCAGTGTTTGCATACTAGGCATGCCTCAACACTTGGCCAGGTCATTCACAATTCCATCTTAGTCTTCACTTCCTGCTTGTGCAGAGCCTGAAGGCCAGCCAGAGGAAAAAGCCTAAGATCTTCTCAGTCCTTTCCTAAGTAGGTATCCAGTTCCGGGCATAAGCAGGCCTTTTGTTCCAATTCCCTGGTACATGTTATTCCCCTGTATTAATTCCTTATCCATCTTCTTTCTTCCCAGGCTTTCAGTCTTTCTATTGCTCGTCTAACCATTATCTCTTGCTCCAGGCTGCTAAAGCCAGTAGTTGTGCCTTTAAATCCTTTTGGCAAAAACCACCCCAGCTCTGGAGATGCTCCTAGTAAGGCAAAACAAAAACAGGCCCTTGCTCAAGTCCTTAAGGGAACAGCCAGAGAGGTTGCAACCCACAATTTTTTTTAATTTATTTATTTTGTTATTTAAGCTTTATTTAAACATATAATGTAACCCCACCACCCTCTCCCAACCCCTCTCCCCCCCACCCCCCTCAGTTTGTTTTATGACATTAAGAGTCTCTTTTGGTTTGTCTCCCTCCCGATCCCATCTTGTTTCATTTTTTCTTTTCCTACCACCTTAACCCCCACCCCCGTTGCATCTCCACTTCCTCATATCAGGGAGATCATGTGATAGTTGTCTTTCTCCAGCTGACTTATTTCGCTAAGCATAATACGCTCTAGTTCCATCCATGTCGTCACAAATGGTAAGATTTCATTTCTTTTGATGGCTGCATAGTATTCCATTGTATATATATACCACATCTTCTTTATCCATTCATCTGTTGATACCACCTCACACCAGTCAGAATGGCTAAAATGAACAAGTCAGGAAATGACAGATGCTGGCGAGGATGTGGAGAAAGGGGAACCCTCCTACACTGTTGGTGGGAATGCAAGCTGGTGCAACCACTCTGGAAAACAGCATGGAGGTTCCTCAAAAAGTTGAAAATAGAGCTACCTTATGACCCAGCAATTGCACTACTGGGTATTTACCCTAAAGATACAAACGTAGTGATCCAAAGGGACACCCCACAATTCTTTATGTCCTCTAGCATTAGCAATCTACACTAGGAGTGCAGGTTTCTATCTTCATAGCCATCATCAATCTGGGCGTAAGGGATAGTAGGCAGGCAATTTATAACATCACAGTGCTCTCTTCCCCAAAGCAGCAGCTTCTTTCTTCACCCAGCCTTTCCTTGACTGTGGTAAGTTTTTTACTATATTCCAGAGTTCTGTCAAAGTTGATTGACAGTTTTTTGCCAGTTCATTAGTTGTTTTTATGGAGGGACAGAGCTCTGGAGTTCCCTACTCTGCCATTTTCAGTCATGTCCTACTGTTGCCATTTATGGACTCCTGGGTCACTGCCCATCATTTAGTAATGATCTTAGAGCTTCTGACTCACTGTCACTCTGTCCAATTCTATTTCTTTCTTAATTTTTGCTTTTAAAATTTACTTATAAAATATATACGTAAGTGATATTTCCATCATCCTGGCTTCTTGGCCCCTGGAACTCATCTCTTCCAAAGATCTTCTCCTCTACCACATCTCAGCCATTCACTCCATTTCCTAAACTTTAATATTACCAATACCTACAACCCCTCCAAAGTGTTTATTTCACGTATCTACCCTCACATACATCCTTAATCCCGCTGGACAGTCATACTCTTTCTCTCTTTCATTCTCCCACTCTCCTACATAACTATTTCCTACCTTCTTTCCTAACCTCTCCTAACCTCCAATACCTCCTCTCTCAGCTGATGAGCTTATTTTCTATTTCAGCAAGGAAACTGGAGCAATCGATAAAATTTCTACAAACTCTCACCCTCACATCCATCCACCTACCAACAGCTGTACCTACATTTGCTGCTACCTTTTCAATTATTATTCTAGATGAACTCTCTATGCTCCCATTTAAAGTCATTCCATCCACTTAAGCCATAAACTCCATCCTCTCTATCCAAGAACATTACTCCAGTAACTCTCTCCTCTCTCTCATACATCACCAGTTTTTTGCCTTTCTACTCAATCATTCCCATGAGCATAAAAATGTGTTCTCTCTCCCATCTTCAAAAAATAATCTCTCTTGAGCCCACTTCCCCTGGCAGCTACCTTTGTGTCTCTTTGTAACAACTGCTTTAGAATTGTCTACTCTATCTCCAGTTTACTCTCCCCATTCTCTTAACACCACCCCAACTTTACCAAAATGGCTAGTTTTGCCCTCCCTGATGATAAATCCAATGACCAATTAGTCCTCACCTTAAATGATCAGAGGCATTTAACAAAATTCATTCCTTCTTTCATTAAGCTTCCAAGATGCTACATCTTCTTTATTGTCCTCTTACCTTATGCATTACTTCTGTATCTCCTTTGCTGATTCCTCCTCTTCTCCAGGCCTTTAACAATGGAATGCCAAGGCTCAGCCCCTGGTTCTCTTCTCTTGTCTCTCTAGACCCAACTCTTGGTGATTTCATTTAGAATCACAACTTTAAATATCATCTACATGTTTCTGACATCTACATTTCTATTTCTAACTCAGTCCTTTCTCCTGAATACCAGATCTATACATCCAGTTATTTACTCAAGATCTCACTTGGATACTTAAGACATCTCAAACTTAACATATGCAAAACTGGAATCCCTGACTCCTACCCACAGTACACCAAATCCATTCCACTTGAAATTTACTCTATCTCATTTGATAATAACACCATCCTTTTTGTTGCTCAGTACAAAAAAAAGGTTAGAAATAGCCCTAACTCTACTCTCTCACATTCTGTATCTAATCAATCAACAAATACAATTGGCTCCACCTTCAAAATACATCCAGAAGCTCATCAACTTCTACTGCTACCTTAACCATATATTTTTTAAAGATTTTATTTATTCATTTGTCAGACAGAGAGAGAGCGCAGGAGCGAGCACAAGCAGACAGAGTGGTAGGCAGAGGGAGAAGCAGGCTCCCTGCTGAGCAAGGAGACCGATGTGGGACTCGATTCCAGGACGCTGGGATCATGACCTGAGCCGAAGGCAGCTGCTTAACCAACTGAGCCACCCAGGCGTCCCTACCTTAACCATATTGATTCTTTGATAACTTAAGTCAAAATACACATATACGCAATGCCTTCCATCTCTCTTTTCTCTCTCTCTCATACACACATACACTGCTCATGTCACCATTAGAGGCAGCTACTAAAGTCTGATCCAAAAACATTGGTCTCCCTGTTGTTTTCCAAGACATCAGGCATGCTCACACCTTAAGGCCTTTGCGTTGGCTGTTCTCTTTGCCTAGGGCCTCTTCCACAGATATCTGCAGTTTAAACCTCACATCTTCATTTCATTGCTTAAATTTATCTTTTCAATGAGGTATACTCTCACTATTCCATGTAAAATTGCAACCTACTTCTCTAGCACTCCCATTCATCCTCACCCTGCTCTACATTTTTTTTGCCCCATCTCATTGATCACCTTCTAATATACCATATAATTTACCTCAAATATAAGCATCACGGAGGCAAGAATTTCTATTTGTTTACAGATGTAGCCCCACCATCCAGAATATTACCTGGCACATAAGAAGTGCTTGATCAATACTTTTTTCAATAAAAATATTTTATTTTTTTAAGTAATCTCTATACCCAAAGCAGGGCTCAAACTCACAACCCGAGATCAAGAGTCTCATGCTCCACCAACCCAGCCACCCAGGTGCCCCACTGATCAGTATCTTTTTTTTTCCCCCCCAAAAGCAGGCTCCATGCCCAGCATGGCGCACAATGCAGGGCTTGAACTCATGACCCTGAGATCAAGATCTGAGCTGAGATCAAGAGTTGGATGCTTAACTGACTGATCCACGCAGGTGCCCCCGATTAATCTCTCCTAAGTGAGTGAATTTAAGTTATAATAATGCCTAGCCACAATACCACTATTACTACTATTAGTCGTGTTCTGAATCCAGAAATCAAGGGGCTGTGATATGGTAAGAGTCATGGTCTCCTTCCTCTTTCCCGTGGCAAGACAACTCTAGCCTTTTGGTACCCTGACACATTCTAGTACTCCTTTCTTTCTGTCCTTTGTGCTAATCCTCATGCTGTCCCTAAGCCCTCTATTATAGCCATCCCTGTTAGGGAAATCAAGCAGATGTGCCTGACAAATTTTCCAAAGTCTGCTTTCAAACTGCTTACATCCCCTGCCACTCATCCAAGTCAAAACATCCAGTATAGCTGATCCCAGGTTGAAAATAGGATAAAATCACTCTGACTTCATGGCATAAATAATCAGCTTTGCCTAGAAATCCTAGCATTAAGGGAAAAAAAAAGAAGCCGGTTTATCCAAATAATTCCCAATTGGTGAAAATATGAGTTTGTGGGCAAGTGGAATGAACATTTTCAGAAAGTGATGAGAAGAGGGAAGGGTGGAGTAAGGCAAGGGACCAATACACAAGGGTGACAACATATGCCTAGGAGCCAATTCCCAGGCTTACATGCCCTAAGCAATTCTTCATTTTCATGGTTGTCCTCACTTTACCTCTCAGACCACAAATTACTGAAAATCTCTGACATTTCTACCTCTATCCTCAGTCGTCCTTAAGACTACAGATCTGTATAAGATAGTTCAGACAACAGAAACAAAGGAATGGTGTTACATAGTGCAATATGAGGGTTACTCTTTCCGATAATAAGATTATTTCTAAATCAAATGTTTCTTGACAGGGTATTTCTTATATAAGAAAAGGGCCAATCATCTACTGAAAAAAAGCATTATTCCAACACTGTCAAACCCCCAGGGATATTTTAATTCAGCTCAAAAGTGTTATCATTATGAGGAATATTTTCATATAAAATTTTTAAATTCTAAAACTTTCAACTAATAAAGCTTGATGTTATGCAGTAGGTCATCATTATTCACTGTAATATACTCTGAAACCTACAGTCTCCAAAGCTGTATCCTATATTCTAATTAATTAAGCCCAAGTTAAATTTCAGCCACCTTGTCACTTTAGCAGTTGGCTTCATGTTCTCAAACCCAAAGCAATCATGGTACCTCCTAAGATGTGATAAATATTTCAACTTCTCTTTCCTTGTACTAAGAGTAGATTCCCTGGCTATTGGTAGGAATAGGGAAAGCTGCCATGACTAATGTTTGAACAAAGATTAAGTACTCTTGCCTGAAAACCCTGCCATATGCCTTGTTTGGTATCAAAATCCTACATGAAGTTCTGATCTGATTTCTCTTCCGGAAAGTCCCAGAAAATGGAAAATAAAAGATAAGCACAGGTAACAGGTGGTGTTACTTGAGAATCCTAAAAGAAATTGTCTTAATATCCTGAATTTGAGCTCCGAGGACAGGAAAAGACCCTCTTTACCAGAGTATCCTCAGTGCCTAGCAAAGCAACAGCATATCATTAACATTCCATAAATGAGTATTTTTTAAAAGATTGTATTTATTTATTTGACAGAGAGAGACACAGCAAGAGAGGGAACACAGCAGGGGGAGTGGGAGAGGGAGAAGCAGGCCTCCCACTGAGCAGGGAGCCCAAGGTGGGGCCCGATCCTAGAACCCTGAGATCACAACCCTAACCGAAGGCAGATGCCCAATGACTGAGCCACCCAGGTGCCCCCATAAATGATTATTTCTTGACTGAGTATCCCAGACAGGTAGACAAATCAGGAACGCTCTACCAAAAGGACAACAGAGGCCTTATTACATTAAAATCCTCCATGCTATCATGAAAGTTACCTCCCTAAAAACGCAGATTATTCATTTACAATTAGTGAGCATTTACTATAGGCTAAATTAATCCAGAGAAATTGGTAAAATATAGACCCCACCCTAACTGGCTCACAATCTGGCAAAGGACACAGATATAGTTTATGCTACTATAACCTGGTAAGTGCTAAAAATCTGTGTCAAGTTTTATAAGAACAGAGATTAAGTGCCAGAAGTCTGCGTTAAATTTTCTGAGAATAGAGATTAAGAAATAACTAATTCCACATGGGTGAAGTATCAGCAAGACTTTACAGAGCAAGTAGAACTTGATCTTAAAGAATAAACAGGAGTCCTTGAGATGAAGAAAAGACAGTTGAGAGGGTTGAGTAAGAACAGTTTTCTAGTTATAAGGAACTGCATATAAATAAAGGTCTATATATACCAGCGTCTATACCTACCTTTAGGAAATGGCTAGTAATTTAATATGACTAGAATATTAGATCTGAGGGAGGAAAACCAGTAAAGATGAGGCTGGAAAGAAAGAATGGGGATAGACTGTCAAGAGCCTTTTCTGCCACATTTAGAAGTTTGAATTTTATCCTGCAAAGGTTTTTAGAGCAGTGTGTCAATTCGATCTCTTTTAGAATATAAGAGAAGTAATAATATGAAAGACTGAAAGAGAAATAATCAGAAGCACAGACTTGCTAGATAACTACTATAGTGATTTAAGTGAAAAATAATGTAAAATACATCTCAAGAATTTATCCACGTCCATAAAAAAATTCCCATGGTCACTGCCTGTATAATAAAATTCTAATTCAACATGGTATTTAAGGCCCTTGACAATCTAAAGTGTGCCCACCTTTCCAACTTCACTTCCTGTTCTTTCTTTTCCCTCTTACAATCCAGCCACACCAGACTATGTACCATTTCTTCAATCGGTTAAGTACATTCATACTGCCATGTCTTCACTCATGCTATTTGTTATTGCTAAACAGACAATTCTCAACAAGCCCCTACTTATCCTTCAAGGACTGAGTTAAAAAGAGTTGTATCTATAAAGTCTTCTCTAATTCCATCTCTCCCAAAGCAAAAATTTATTATGCCTTGCTCTAGGCTTTCACATTGTATCATTCATACTAATACAGTACCTATCATACAGCATTGTTAGCTATCCATTTATCTACCTGCTTTGCTAGAATGGATGAGCTGAAACCAATCATTTACAAATAAAATTCAAATTAAGTTATACATATAAAACCATGTAATTTATCAATATCTGTATATATATACATACACATATGTATGTATACACATACACACACACACACATTTTCTTTTACCTGGTAAAACTTGAATTTGAACCCAAGAATATGACACAGTGTTTGCGGTTCACACATACTCATGTAAGATTCTAATAAAGATATAAAGAAGTCATCATGTTCTGGCCTGCATTCAAACACTTCTAAAATGACATCCAAAACTCTATTGGGATCCAGATTAAAGCATCCTGCAACAGATGAGATACACATAAATTCAAAAATGATTATATATCATGTTTTAATTAAATCATTAATTTTCAGGGACAACTTATATAACAAGATAAAAATATTTTTAAAAACAACTTCTTTTACAAGTTTGCTTTCCCTGCATCAGAGGATAATATTTATAATTTTCAAGATGATCAAGTTCACTCCCCAGATTTTACAGATGAGAAATATGACTTGCCCAGGATTACAAAGTGGGTTAATAACAGAACTGGGGCTGGAGCCCAGGACATGCAACACTCAGTCAAGTAAACTCTCTTCTATGCCACACTCTCTCGGGTCTTGATTACTCAGGCTAATTAAAGAGATCCACATTTTTAATTCTCAGGAAAATATGACAATCAAACAATCCATTTACAAGTTAGGCAACTAAAGGGTTTTCTTTAATGTTTTAAGAAGCATTTGGAATGTTGGTAAATAGTTAAAAGTTCAGGTTCATAAAAGCAGAACATCGTTTTTAGAATCATTTCTTAGTTTTTCTTATATATACAACAAAACTATAAAATTTAACTGCACCACTGATTTATATCTATGGTTTTTGGCAGCATTCTAAAGAGAAAACAAGTATACTACTGATACTGAAGAGATGAAAGAACACCAAGGAGTTGGGGACATAACCAAAGAGTGTAGATAATACAAGCAAAAAGAAGAGGAAAACAATCTAAGCAGAGCCAGAAAAGAAAACAAAAACAGTGCTGAATAAGGTCCAGATGGCTACTTACCCTTGCTAACCTCTTGGAGTAAGCTCAAAAGGGCCAATGGACACATATTTAATAGACATTCCTATCAGCCACCCTATTCTTTTTCTTTTTAATTTTTTAAGGTTTTATTTATTTTTTTTAATATTTTTTTTATTTATTTATTCATCAGAGAGAGAGAGGCACAGCGAGAGAGGGAACACAAGCAGGGGGAGTGAGAGAGGGAGAAGCAGGCTTCCCGCCGAGCAAGCAGCCCGATCCCAGGACGCTGGGATCATGACCTGAGCCGAAGGCAGATGCTTAACGACTGAGCCACCCAGGCGCCCCTAAGGTTTTATTTATTAGAGAGAGAACACAACATGGGGAACAGCAGGCAGAGGGAGAAGCAGGCTCCCCACTGAGCAAGGAGCCTGATGTGGGACTTGGTCCCAGGACCCTGGGATCATGACCCGAGCCAAAGGCAGACACGTAACCAACTGAACCACTCAGGTGTCCCAGCCACCCAATTCTTAATACATTATTAATTCCATATGCATCCAGCTTTACCTGTTACCATAATTATATTATAGTGCAGTCCTATCATATGTGCATTTAATTTATGAGAATGCAACCATCTGCACACAACAAAAAAAGGTGAAAGAAATAAATTTAAACAATACAGGAAGTTCCACCCACCATTCCTCTCAATAAAATACATGCTTATAACCCTGAGCACGAAATATCAAGCCGCTGTCCCCTCAGTTTTTATCAACTCCCATACGCCTTGCACGTCAATCTGAATGGAACTCTATTTTAAATTACATATTATTCATTAGACATAGCACCTCCATGCAAGCTAACCACCTCATTGGGGCAAACAAATATCATTTCTTCTAATGCTGGAGGAAGAAAAAACAACTGTGTTAAACTTAAAAATGTTAGTTCTGAACACTGTATTTTATAGATGACCTAAAGAGATTTTTCTAAGAAATTTCTTATATAACCTATTATAAGAGATTTCCAGAGTTACTTCTATATTAACTATATACTTAGTTACATGGAATGCTATAAACTATTATCTGATTCACAGTATCTTAGCAATCACTTGGAAAACCAAACTCTCCAAATGTAAGAAGTATTTCTTTCCTCTTTTCATGAAATCCAAAGTTAAGAATACATTTTCTTCTATTTCTCATACTAAAGGGAAAAAAGACTAACACAGTAATGATGTCTTACTGAAAAGAGTTCCAAATTTTCACATATTCTCCAAAGAAATATTTACCTAAAGTTCTGAGAAGAACACTTCTAAATATTTTTGTCTCTCTCTATACCCCCAAAAAGTATGGCCTATGAATGTAAAAGTGACTCCAAAATAGCAAATGGATTTTTTAAAGATTTACTTATGAGAGAGAGAGAGAGAGAGAGAAAGCATGGAGGTCAGAGGGAGAAGTAAACTCCCCGCTGAGCAGGGAGCCCAATCCCGGTACTCCAGGACCATGACCTTAGCCAAAGGTAGTCAGTCATTTAACCAACTGAGCCATCCAGGCACCCCGTGCAATGGAATTTTTAAAGGCTGTTAGTGGAAATATAAAAAGTCAAGGGGCGCCTGGGTGGCTCAGTAGGTTAAAGCCTCTGCCTTTGGCTTAGGTCATGATCTCAGGGTCCTGGGATCGAGCCCCCCGTCACTCTCTGCTCAGCAGGGAACCTCTCTCCCTTCCTCTCTCTCTGCCTGCCTCTCTGCCTACTTGTGATCTCTATCTCTGTCAAATTAAAAAAAAAAAATTTTTTTTTAAAAAGTCAAATGGCACCACTTTGTAAAACTGGCAATCTCCTTAAAAATTCAACTAATATGGGGACGCCTGGGTGGCTCAGTTGGTTAAGTGGCTGCCTTCAGCTCAGGTCATGATCCCAGCGTCCTGGGATCAAGTCCCACATCGGGCTCCTTGCTCGGCAGGGACCCTGCTTCTCCCTCTGCCTCTGCCTACCTCTCTGTCTGCCTGTGCTCGCTCTCTCTCTAAGTAATGAATAAATAAAATCTTAAAAAAAATTCAACTAATATGTTTATATATAAGTTGTTTATACGTTTATGTTTATACGACCCAGCCATTTCATTCCTAAATATTTACCCAAGAGAAATAAATGTCTAGGGGCGCCTGGGTGGCTCAGTGGGTTAAGCCTCTGCCTTCGGCTCAGGTCATGATCCCAGGGTCCTGGGATCGAGCCCCGTGTCCGGCTCTCTGTTGGCAGGGAGCCTGCTTCCCTTCCTCTCTCTCTGCCTCCCTCTCTGCCTACTTGTGATCTCCGTCTGTCAAATAAATAAATAAAAATCTTTAAAAAAAAAGAAAAAGAAATAAATGTCTATGTTCATACAAAGACTTGTACAAATGTCTTTATTTTTTTTTTTAAAGGCACCTTCAGATAAGGGCTTTTTTTTTTTTTTTAAGATTTATTTATTTACTTATTTGTTAGAGAGAGAGAGTGAGAGCGAGCACAGGCAAACAGAGTGGCAGGCAGAGGCAGAGGGAGAAGCAGGCTCCCCGCCAAGCAAGGAGCCCGATGTGGGACTCGATCCCAGGACGCTGGGATCATGACCTGAGCCGAAGGCAGCTGCTTAACCAACTGAGCCACCCAGGCGTCCCTACAAATGTCTTTATTAAACAACTTTATTTATAATAGTACACACTCAAATGTCTACCAGCATGTAAATGGATAAACTGTAATACACTGTAACTGTAGTATATACAGTAGACTATTACTCAGAAATAACAAGGAAAGAATAATATAAGCAAAAGCATGGATGAATCACAAAATAATTATGCTGAATGAAAAAAGCCAGACCAAAAAAGAATACTCATTATACGATTCCATTTATAAAAGAATTCTAAAAAATGGAAACTAATCTAGGGGCGCCTGGGTGGCTCAGTGGGTTAAGCCTCTGCCTTCGGCTCAGGTCATGATCTCAGGGTCCTGGGATCAAGCCCCAT
>ML096590.1:44278-55703 GCA_003697995.1 Taxidea taxus jeffersonii
TGTGATCTGTCTGTCAAATAAATAAAATCTTAAAAAAAAAATGGAGAGATGCCTGGGTGGCTCAGTTGGTTAAGCAGCTGCCTTCGGCTCAGGTCATGATCCCAGCGTCCTGGGATCGAGTCCCACATCTGGCTCCCTGCTCGGCAGGGAGCCTGCTTCTCCCTCTGCCTCTGCCTGCCACTCTGTCTGCCTGTGCTTGCTCTCTAACAAATAAATAAATAAAATCTTTAAAAAAAATGGAAACTAATCTATAGTGACAGAAAACAGACCAGTAGTTGCCTAGAGAGGGGGAAACAGAGTGAAGGAAGATGAAACGCAAAGGGGCAAGAAGAAATTTAGGGGAAGGGGACAATGGTAAATGTGCATTATCTAGATTGTGGTGATGTTTTCACAGATGCATACATAACTCAAACTGTACACTTGAAATATACAGTTTATTTACGTCAAGTATGCCTCAATAAAACTGAAAAAATACCTCCAAATTCTCCAGCCTTGTAACTGCTCCTAATTTACTAAATATAAAAATCCAATCACCAAATAAAAATACTCTATCAGAGATGACAAAAGATCCATTAAATATAATTTTTTTTAAAGATTTTATTTATTTATTTGACAGACAGAGATTACACAAGTAGGCAGAGAGGCAGGCAGAGAGGGGAGGGGAGAAGCAGGCTCCCTGCTAAGCAGAGAGCCCGATGCGGGACTCGATCCCAGGACCCTGGGATCATGACCTGAGCCGAAGGCAGCGGCTTAACCCACTGAGCCACCCAGGCGCCCCATTAAATATAATTTTGAAAAAATTGCTGGTTTGTAATTACCCATCAAGCTACAACTAGAACAACATGTTACATGGGAATGTTGTGCTTCATTCACATTGTTTTAAAGTTTCTTTTCTTTTCAAGATTTTATTATTTATGAGAGAGAGTGTGTATGTGAAAGAGAAAGAGTACAAGCAAGGTGAGGGGTAGAGCAGGGGAACCTGATGCAGGACTTGATGCCAGGACTTCAGGATCATGACCTGAGCCAAAGGCAGATGCTTAACCGAGCCACCCAGGCACCCCTAAAATTTATATTTTCAATGTGCTACAGTGCAAACCACCTTCATTATGTTTTTTTTTAACAGTATTACCGCATCAAGGCTATTCTATCAGTGATCTGCACTGTCAACTAACTACCAGTTTCTTTCTAGGTGCAATTTAAGGCAGTAATCTAAAAGAGAAGATATGTTACTTTTATTTATAACAGATATCAACCTCTGCATCTTTCACAACAGCAACACTGGCTTATGAATACTCTATTAAGTGTCTCAAGTTTAGCACAACCAACTAGAATGACCTTTGCTCCATAAGATGAAAAAGTAACCAAACCATAGATTTAGAAAAGTGATTTTTAAAACCTTAAAGATCTGCTAGGTAACAGTTAAACTATTTCATACAGAATAAGACTGTAGAAACAACCAGTAAGCTTGAAATTTCCAAAATATTTTTTTTCTAATGGCAGCTGTGGTAGAACATAGGCACTCTTGTGCTCAACCATCTTAGAAAGGCTTTTGTCTAGCCCAAACATCAAGTCATGTGATCTTGAAAGAGATCATAAGCCAAGTTCCCTATCTCTATCACCAGCTACATTAGAGATATATACACACATATAATGCCTTTATGTCTTCTGAGGAACAAACGGATCCATACTTGAAGGAAACAAGTGAAAAAATAAAAAAGTGGCAGAGCTATAATGGCCATGGATGCATTTAAATAGTTTAAATTATATTTAAGTAATATAATTTATATATATTTAAATAATTGAAATTTCATTTAAATAAACATTAAATAACCACCTGATATGTGCCAGGTGCTTGTGATATGAAGATTAATAAAATACCTAAAAGAGAGTTTACACTTTTTGGATGACACATCTTTTTAGAAATGCATTGAAAAAGTGAAGTTCTCCCAAAGATAGACAAGATGACACTAGTCATTTTTAAAGCAAGTGATTACAACTAGAGGCAAAAAAAAAATACTGATTAAACTGGCAATGGCTGTTGGAGGAATGTGATATGCCAAATGGAAATTCCTAACAGAAAAAAAAATCCCAAGGTAATTTTGTAAACATGCCTGGGAGAGATGTTCAACCTGTACACTTCAGACAAGGAAACAGAATAGCTTCAAACATTACGTTCCAGACAGAAAGGACCTTGTAAGACATAGAAAAACCATGTTTTAAACAAAAGGATATAATCTGGCATCTAAAATTACTTTAGAAACAGGCTATGCTGTAATCTTAATGCTTCGGCCCCTCCCACCAAAAATTCTTCTATGGAAATTCTAATCCCCAATGTAATATTTCAGAAGTGGGGCCTTTGAGAGGTGATTACATCACAAGAGCAGAGCCCTCATGAATGAGATTAATGCGCTTAAAAAAGAGAGCTCCCCTGCCCCTTCCACCATGTGAGGATACAGCAAGAAGTCAGAAGTCTGCAACCTAGAGGAGGCCTTCACCAAGAATCCAACCATGCTGGCACCCATATTTTGGGATTTCCAGCCTCCAGAACTGTGAGAGATACATTTCTGTCATTTATAAGCCACCCAGTCTGTGGTAACTTATTATAGCAATCCAAATGGACTAAAACAGGCTAATAAAAACCTATGTTAGATTACATATAATAAATAGTATTTGCAGAGAACTGTGCATCTCAAGGAAAGAACCAGAAAACAAAGATGCAGAGAAATGCACCTAACAAAATAAAAGTGTAATTGTAAGAAAAAGAAATCTATGCTTGAGAACACCAACTGCTGTCTTCTTTTTCATAGCAGAAAAAAACTTCTTTATAACTAGTATACAGTAAAGAAACTTCAATAAAGCAAAAATGCAAAGGAGGTAGTCAACTGGCTTCCCTTTTCAAGAGAGAGCAGAGAGCTGACACAAAGATGCTTCTAGGCTGAATGGCCCTTATATCAAGATTGGTCCAAAAATAAAATACTAAGTACACTCAAGGTAACTTAGTCAAAATGGTTAAATGTCCCATAATATTCCCAAGAATCATTCGGTCTGGGGTCTTTTGTTTTTAATGTTTCTCAGGTTACTTGCCAAGCAACCAAGAGAACTTGTGAAACTGAAGGTACAGAGGTCCTTACCATACCTTTCCCCACCCCTAGCCAAATCTACAACCTTGGACACCAGGCAACAAATCAAGATCCTGAGGTCTGGCAAAGAGGCCTCTGGTTCTGGGTGAGTAGGACAGGGTTAGAGCCTAGGCCAAAAAGATCTTGGACCACTAACCCCAAAACCACGAAGAACCATTTCCACTCCCTAAAATTCAACTCAAGTTATCTAGCTCCATGACTAATTTTTAGCTAGAACTTTTGATTTAGAGTAGAAACCAGCATAGTGTGGCCTGTGGGTCAAATCCATTCAGTTTCCGTAAATAAAGTTGTACTAGAACACACTTATTTACATACTGTCTTTAGTTACTTTCACACTACATCAGCAGAGTTGAGTAGTTGAAACAGAAACCTTATGGCCCACAAAGCAAACAAATATTTACTACCTCACCCTTTAGAGAAAAAATGTGCTGACTCCTAATTTAAAAGAAAGAAAAGGAATGCCTATTATTTTTTTGAAGGGCATTCAGAAGAGCAGAGTTAACAATCAAACATGTCCATCTCTGCTATCTTTCCTTGAATTTCTAAAAGATGACTTTTGCCATCATGATGCAGGGTTCATCTTTGAGTGGGGTTTATGATTTGGTAGCTAATGAGCCTACTAATCACTATCCATTCCCATTTAATAAGTTTTTCAAATTTACTGTCAAACTTGAGATCACAACCACATGCAGACTCATAATGATTCTCCTTCTTTGTTGACTCACGCAGAAAACAGTCCCTATCTGACAGGATATAAACCTTGTTTATTATATTTAGGATATAAACATTTTGATGTGCCAGAATCTTTTGGGGAGCAAATGACTAGCTTTTAATTAAAGATGATAAATAAGGATTTCTCCTGACCAGACCAAGTGCCCTGAAATGTAAGTGCATTTATTTTTTTTCCAAAGATTCCACTCATTCACTTGACAGAGAGAGATCACAAGCAGGCAGAGAGGCAGGCAGAGAGAGAGAATGGAGGAAGCAAGCACCTTGCTGAGCAGAGAGCCCGATGCAGGACTCAATCCCAGGACTCTGAGATCATGACCTGAGCCGAAGGCAGAGGCCCAACCCACTGAACCACCCAGGCGCCCCTGTAAGTGCATTTAAATGCATACCTCCCAAACCAGGTTATCAGTTCTGCCAATGGCTAATAAAGGACATCAGACCTGAGATGGCTTTGTGTGAGGTATTATGTCCAGACTGCTCGTAGAGAAAACTATGGGAATAAACAAGGGGAAACTCATCCAAAGATGCCATGAAAATAAGATGCTGTGTCAGTGAACTGCTCTGGCCAGATGAGAGAAGGCCTGCATGAAGTCTGCATTGAGGGGAAATCCCATAAATTTTAACACTGAGAGAGTACTCTTTGGAACTGGAGTCTTAATCTCAATTTTCATGTTAGTGAAAAATTCCTTTCCCAGACAATGGGGGAGAGGACAGAGAGACTCTGTCACTGAGTCAGAGAGATGAGCTTACTAAATCTTCCAGGTCAAGGGAAAGAGGCTAAGAATCACTATAAATTATGTAAGAAAGAGAATTTTCATTCACTTTTTTTTCAACAAGTATTTATTTGGCACCTACATACCAGGCACTGAAGTTAGAGGTACTAAACAAAACAAAATCCACTATTTTCATGAAGCTTACATTCCAAGGGGGGTAGAGAATAAACTGCATTTCATGTTTATGGTGGTAAGTGCTCTGAAAAAAACACAGTGAATGAAAGGGAGTGTTGAGGGGGATGGCCAGGGAAGGCTATACTGAAGAGGTTATATGTGAGTGCTTCTGGCCTAGTGTGCTTGGGAGTTCACTTGATAGCCTAGAATAGGGGTTTAGCCCAAGAAATCTAATGCTTTATATTCATAGAATATCCAAGTATATCATGAGCTTGCAGTTGTGACTACCACATTGTTCTTCAGAGACAGTAATGTAACCTGTTCTGTAGGAGAGCCACGCTCGAGATAAGAAAGTAGAGTGTATTTTCCCAGTTAGATTAAAGCATAACTTCATGAAAATCTCTTTGAAATGTTCCCAACATAACAAAGGACTAAAAAGATATAAACCCACAAGGACTAAAATTAGAAGAAACAAGGACAGACAAGAAATGTCAAGAAATACATAAAATAGAAACAAAAACAAGTGCAGAGTTTACATAGCATAAAATTTTTTAAAATTTATTTTGAAGATTTATTTATTTGAGAGAAAGAGAGAGAAGGAGCAGTGGGGAGGGACATGGAGCAGCAGAGGGGGAAGACAGAGGGAGAAAGAGAAAAGCAGACTCTCTGATGAGCAGGAAGCCCAATGGAGATCATGACCTGAGCCAAAGGCAGACACTCAACAACTCAACTAACTGAGCCACCCAGGCACCCCAGCATAAAAATTTTTACATGAGAAATGTCATCTTGGGGCACCTGGGTGGCTCAGTGGGTTAAAGCCTCTGCCTTCAGCTCAGGTCATGATCCCAGGGTTCTGGGATCGAGCCCCGCATCGGGCTCTCTGCTTAGCAGGGAGCCTGCTTCCCCACCTTCTCTCTCTGCCTGCCTCTCTGCCTACTTGTGATCTCTCTCTCTGTCAAATAAATAAATAAAATCTTAAAAAAAGAAATATCATCTTAAAAGAGTACATGACAGGATATAAGGAAAGACAAACCTATAGGAAAGCAGTATTGCCAAGGAAGCATCTCAATCTAGATCAAAATGGTGCAGAAAAAATGTAGAGCCGACCCTGAAAAGAATAGAAATGAAACCCTACAGGAGGCTTTTTAAAAATAGGTCACTGCCACAAAGTTAAGCAAGAGCCCTGAAACCCATGGGCTACCAGTCTTGGTGGTAAATTGACAACAGGAGGAAGTAGCAAAGAGAATAAATCAGCTGCCAGAACTAGACTCACTTCAAAGGGGAGGGGAGGGGTGGAATAGGTGATGGGGATAAAGGAGTACACTTGTGAGACTGGGTGTGGCATGGAAGTGTTGAACCACTATATTGTACACCTGACTAATATTACACTTACACTGTGTTAACTGCAATTTAAATAGAAACTTTTAAAAAGGATAAATTTAAAGTAAAAGCTCCTTACCTGCTATACCTGCTGATCACCAAAAGCCTAAGCTAAAAACAAAGGTAACTGTAGTAAATCTAGTATAATCCGGGTTGCTATACACCAGAATGGAGGAAGGGAATGAGGACTGGAACACTTCCTCTCTCTTTCTTAGTCATGCACAAATTTCCAAAAGTGGAGAAAAAACTGAGAAGTGAAGCATAAGCATCCTCTAAAATATAACCAGTAAAGCAGGGAACATGACTTCTACACCAGGTCTCAAAATCTAAGACATCTATGTGTTGTGAAATCTTCCCTAAGATAGCACAACACCTAACAAATAATAGCAAAAACTCTTTCTATTCTGAAAAATCAGGATTACCCTACTTTTCTACCATTCATTCCTCCTTCCTACAGAAGCCAACTATTTTCTTCTAATGCTCAACACAAATAAAAAGAATAAAGCCTAAGAAATTCTACTTAAAAGGTAGGGTGAATAACACTTCCCTATCTTTTACAACATCTGTTGCACTTATGTTAACAGGTTGTTGTAAAGATAAAATAAGGTATGCATCAAAGTCCCTTGTAAAGGTATTTTTTAAATCAAGCTCAAAAGAACTAAACATCGCCATGTTTTGAGAGTTCAATAAAGATTTTATCAAAGTTTCACATTTGCTTATTTTGAAACAGAAACCAAAAGAACAGCAGAAAAGGTCAATGAAAGTAGGAGCTGGTTCTCTGAAAGAATTAGTAAGACTAATAAACCCCTGGCCAGACTTATTAAAAAGAAAAGAGAAAGGACCCAAATAAATAAAATCATGAATGAAAGTGAAAAGATCACATCTAACACTGAAGAAATATAAATAATTATAAGAAAATATGAGCAACTATATGCCAACAAATTAGACAATATGGAAGAAATGAATACATTCCTAGAAATATATAAAATACCAAAAATGAACCCCAAAGAAACAAAAAACCTGAACAGACCCATAACCAGCAAGGAAATAAAGCCATAATCAAGAATCTCCCAACAACAGCCCAGGGCTAGATGGCTTCCCAGGGGAATCCTACCAAACATTTACAGAAGAAATAATACCTATTTTTCTGAAACTGTTCCAAAAATAGAAATGGAAGGAAAACTTCCAAACTCATTTTATGAGGCCAGCATTACCTTGATCCCAAAACCAAAGACCCCACCAAAAAGGAAAATTACAGACCAATATCTCTGATGAATATGGATGCAAAAATGATCACCAAAATACTAGCCAATAGGATCCAACATTACATTAAAAAGATTATTCACCACGACCAAGTGGGATTTATTCCTGGACTGCAAGGTTGGTTCAACATCTGCAAATCAATGTGATATACTACATTAATAAAAGAAAGGATAACAACAATATGATACTCTCAGTAGATGCAGAAAAAGCATTTGACAAAGTACAGCATCCTTTCTTGATTAAAACTCCTCACAGTGTAAGGACAAAGAGTACATAGCTCGGTATCATAAAAGTCATCTACGAAAAACCCCCAGTGAACATCATTCTCTATGGGGCAAAACTGAGAGCTTTTCCCCTAAGGTCAGGAACACAGCAGGGATGTCCACTACCACCACTGCTGTTCAACACAGTAAGAGAAGTCCTAGCCTCAGCAGTCAGACAACAAAAGGAAATAAAAGGCATCCAAATTGGCAAAGAAATCAAACTCTCACTCTTTGCAGAGAATATGATGCTTTATGTGGAAAATCCAAATGACTCCGCCCCAAACTGCTAGAACTCATATAGGAATTCAGTAAAGTGGCAAGATATAAAATCAATGCACAAAAATCAGGTGCATTTCTATACACCAACAATAAGACGGAAGAACAAGATATTAAGGTATCAGTCCCATTTACAATTGCACCCAAAACCACAAGATACCCAGGAATAAATCTAACCAAAGAGGCAAAAGATCTGTACTCAGAAAACTATAGAATACTCACAAAAGAAATTGAGGAAGACACAAAGAAAAGGAAAAATGTTCTATGCTCATGAATTTGAAGAACAAATATTGTGAAGATGTGTATGCTACCTAGAGGAATATACACATTTAATGCAATCCATATCAAGTCACCATCATCTTTTTCCACAGAAATGGAACAAATAATCCTAAAATCTGTATGGAACCAGTAAAAACCCTGAATAGCCAGAGGAATGTTAAAAAAGAAAACCAAAGCTAGTAGCATCACAGTTCTGGACTTCAAGCTCTATTACAAAGCTATCATCATCAAGACAGTATGGTACTGGCACAAAAACAGACACATAGGTCAATGGAACAGAATAGAGAACTCAGAAATGGACCCTCAACTCTATGGTCAACTAATCGACAAAGCAGGAAAAGAGTATCCAATGGAAAAAAGACATTCTCTTCAACAAATGGTGCTGGGAAAACCGGACAGCCACATGCAGAAGAATGAAACTGGACTATTTCCTTACACCATACAGAAAGATAAATTCAAAATGGATTAAAGACCTAAATGTGAGACAGGAATCCATCAAAATCCTTGAGGAGAACATAGGCAGCAACCTCTTCAACCTCAGCTGCAACAAATTCTTCCTAGACACATCACCAAAGGTAAAGGAAGCAAGGGCAAAAATGAACTACTGAGACTTCATCAAGATCAAAAGCTTTTTCACATCAAAAGAAACAGTCAACAAAACCAAAAGACAACCAACAGAATGGGAGAAGATATTTGCAAATGACATATCAGATAAAGGGCTAGTATCCAAAATGTATAAAGAACTTATCAGGGGCGCCTGGGTGGCTCAGGGGGTTAAAGCCTCTGCCTTCGGCTCAGGTCATGATCCCAGGGTCCTGGGATCGAGCCCCACATCAGGCTCTCTGCTCAGCGGGGAGCCTGCTTCCCTGCCTCTCTCTGCCTGCCTCTCTGCCTACTTGTGATCTCTATCTGTCAAATAAATAAATAAAATCTTTAAAAAACTAAAATAAAATAAAAATTAAAAAAAAAGAACTTATCAAACTCAACATCCAAGAACAAATAATCCAATCAAGAAATGGGCAGAAGACACGAACACACATTTCTGCAAAGACATCCAAATGGCCAAAAGACACATGAAAAAGTTTTCAATATCACTTGGCAACAGGGAAATACAAATCAAAACCTCAGTGAGATACCACCTCACATCAGTTAGAATGGATAAAATTAACAAGTCAGGAAATGACAGATGCCGGTGAGGATGCAGAGAAAGGGGAACCCTCCTACACTGTTGGTGGGAATGCAAGCTGGTGCAGCCACTCTGGAAAACAGTATGGAGGTTCCTCAAAAAGTTGAAAATAGAGCTACCCTATGACATACTGCACTACTGGGTATTTACCCCAAAGATATAAATGCAGTAATCTGAAGGGGCACCTATTCCCCAGTGTTTGTAGCAGCAACGTCCACAATATCCTAACTATGGAAAAAGTCCAGATGTCCATCGACAGATGAATGGATAAAGAAGATGTGGTGTAGGGGCACCTAGCTGGCTCAGTGGCTTAAGCCTCTGCCTTCAGCTCAGGTCATGATCTCAGGGTCCTGGGATCGAGCCCCACATCGGGCTCTCTGCTCAGCAGGGAGCCTGGTCTTCCTCTCTCTCTGCCTACTTGTGATCTCTGTCAAATAAATAAAATCTTTTAAAAAGAAGATGTGGTATACATACACACGAGTGCGCGCACACAATGGAATATTATGCAGCCATCAAAAATGAAATCTTGCCATTTGCAATGTGGATGGAACTGAAGGATATTATTATACTAAGCGAAATAAATCAATCAGAGAAAGACAATTATCATATGATCTCACTGATAGGTGGAATTTGAGAAACAAGGCAGAGGATTATAGGGGTAGAGAGGAAAAAACGAAACAAGATGAAACCAGAGAGGCAGACAAACCATAAGATTCTTAATCTCTGGGGACGCCTGGGTGGCTCAGTGGGTTAAGCTGCTGCCTTCCACTCGGGTCATGATCCCAGGGTTCTGGGATCGAGTCCCGCATCGGGCTCTCTGCTCGCCAGGGAGCCTGCTTCTCCCCTCCCCTCTCTGGCTGCCTCTCTGCCTGCTTGTGTGATCTCTGTCAAAAAAATAAATAAAATCTTTAAAAAAAAAAAAGATTCTTAATCTCTGGAAACAAACTGAGGGTTGCTGGAGTGGAGTGGGTAGGAGGGATGAGGTGGCTGGGTGATGGACGTTGGGGAGGGTATGCATTGTGGTGAGCACTGTGTATTGCCTAAGACTGATGAATCACAGAACTGTACTCCTGAAACAAATAGTAAAATAAAAAATAATAATAATAATTAAAAAGGAAATGAATAAAAACCCACAGGTAGCACTGACAAAAAGAGTTCTCATAAATATCATCCCAAATTTTATTAGTACTGATAAAATCTTAAAAATACAAGCTAGACACTTCTCTCATTTCTTAATTGAAAAAAAGAAACCTGTAAGGGGGAATGCATTCATTTTGTCTTTACAGATATTCTCCAACAGTTTAAAAAAACTTAGTAACACATACTATTATTAGATATATGTCTTACCTATTAAAGATTTTATATTTTCTAAGATTAAATCACTAGTAATATTTCCAGATAAATCTTGCCCCAATTCAGCAATCAGCTTGGCATAACCTTCATTCTCTTCTCTTAACAAATTGAATTTTTGCTGCTTATAACTGAAATTAAACATCATAAAAGGGATAAAATTAATTCAAATAACAAGCTTGCATACAAGTAATGTATTCTTCTCACTGAATTTCCCTCTCCCTTATATAGAACAAGTATAAGAACAGTTGTTAATGGTTTATTTCTTTGTATATTTTTTAAAATAGAAAATAACAGTGATTCATAAGAGACACCCCAATGTTAATTACACAGAGAAAACTAGTAACACAAAGAAAGAATACTGCTAATCCCAAGGAACAATAACATGCCACTATTTCCACTGCTAAGAAAATAAAGCATAGCCATACTTGTAAATTATTTTACTGGTAATGATAAAAGCACTGAATATTATTTTAACTTCTAATACAGAGAAAAGTTAACACTGGTTTCACACAGATAGAGTTCACTGCTGACTCAATAATCCTAGGCTTCTTTTAAAAGGAAAAAACACAAGACATGCTAACAGCAACAACAACAAAAAAATTTCAAACTGCCGTTAGAAACATCAAAATGAGAACTAAGGAAACATACTCAGACACTTGATCTGCAACA